>QYTT01084716.1:0-16267 GCA_006980735.1 Dasypogon diadema
TTTTCTATATTCTCGCTTAAACTCAGTTTTTCCTAATTTTGTCCTTGTAATAACCTAAAAGGGCAACTAAAATTTCATCATCACGGGTCACTTTTCTTCCTTAAAGATGGGACAATTTTCTGAATAAAAACTTGTCTTTCTGGGGCCACAAAGCGGCATATTCAACAAAAGTTATGTAAAGCAAAAGGACACATTTAATCGCCGAGGTTTATACAGAAATGACGCCTTTTGAAGTCGGTCATAAGAATTCCTTTAAAGTCCCAAAAAGTTGTTGCCATCTGCTACTTTTTAAAACGCCTGATCAATACACTTTTTTCTCACCAAAAGTCGCTTAATACTACTATTAAGTCTTTCTGTTTTTGAACTGCACTAAGGACCCGTGCCACCCGCCTTGCACTGACTTTGCTCATATGAGGATTATCCTGTAGGGTTTTGAACAGCGGTATTTTTGATAATATAATTTATGTTGCAATTTTCGTTGGGTTTAGTCTTTGATCACTTACAACGACTTGTCTTAGGAGTTCAAAATTTTCTTTTGTGACCACTGTTGAAGGTTCACCTGAGCGAGGATGATCTTCCTTGACAACTGTATATGAGGTAGGTTCGAAAAGTCTGATGTTAACAAATCTGGTATATAAAATGGTTGCGCAATAGTGGGAAGAACTTTAGGCACTTTTCTGTATCTTTTTTGATCTACCATCAGATTTGTGTAGCGAACTCTGTTGATATTCTCCTATAATCTCATTCTTTTCCAGTGTCTTGGCAAGATTCTATTGGGAGACCAATCTTTTCTGTAGTCTATGGTATGGATCTCTCACGGTGTATTCAAGGGGTGGAAAGGAACAAGGATGTCTAATTAAAGTGACCGTGTACACCACGCTTGAACGTCTTCGAGGAAAACAGGACATGGTAGACATATTTATGAAAATTTCACTGTCGAGACGAATCGATGCTGCTGGTATCACGCAGGGCAATTGATCTAGCAGAATTCAGATCAGAGATTTTATTGGAACAATGTGCATTAAAATAGAACTTATTTTCTTTTTTACATTCCGACGGACTCATAATGGCGATTGCGATTGGACTCATAATGGCAATTGCGATTTGTGGTAACTCCTTTGATGCCAATTGTTTGAGGTGTGTCTCTATAATTTCTGATGATGGATATACAATATCCATCGTACAACGGAGAAGAACTCCATTGTTCGTGAGTTTGTCCATAGATCTAAATCTATTTCCCTAACTATATCAGAAAACCTATGAAGCAGATCCCTTTCTCCTACGCAAACGTAATTTGTCTTCGCCCTAAGACAACATACCTGTTTGAAGGTTTTGCTGAGGAAACTTTTGACGCGGTTTCGGACCTGGTTCTGTTATAGAATCTTAGACAGGAAGCGTTTTTGTCAGGACTTTCGCTGCGGTAGGCAGGAGACTTCTCTAGACGCTCCAGCCAGCTTCGGTGTACTTTCCACTGACTGACTTGGTGATCTTCTGATCTGATCACCGTTCCCGGCTCTGATCGCCTTAAGCTTCTGTATATCGCTTTACTTCACGACCGTTTGCGTTGCTCCATCAACTTATATGGAACTCTAAAAATACCCTGAGGAGTTCAATGCAAAGCCCCGCCTTTGAGGATTTTAGCTTGCCTTAACACGCCGTTTCATTCATGAACAGTCTTCGGTCATCTGATCGGTGGCAGTCTAGTAATGTTTCCAACGCGAATGGTAGGTTTTTGGACCTGAACTTCTACTATAAGCCCAGCTGTACATTAGTATTACACTAATAGTATCCTATCGTTCTGGAGTCTTCTCAGTTTTACCATCATCAACATCTTTAGGTTCTCCCAGAGCTTCTTAGTGGAGACGTTGATATGAAATTTTGATCTATAGAAAGAAAGTACTTCCACCGACGATATGCTCAATTACTTTGGAAAATAAGATTCTCAATTAGTGTGGTGAACCATGGACAGCAGGGATCAATAATTTTTCTAGTTAATACAAATACGTATTTCTTGAAGAGATATTAAATTAGGCGTCCAATATAACAAATTTGGGTCATCCGCCAGCGTGAGGAAGGGATATAATGTCCCAATCAAGCATTGTGATTTCATCTAATAAAGAATTGAAGTAAGTAAGGCGTGGAGGTATTGACCACATGTATTCCAAATGTTTGGATGAAGTTGGTGAATGTAGGTCAGTATTAAAATCACCAGCAATAAAAGTATGAGGGCATAAATGTCCAATTGTGGAAAGTGTGGCTTCTAGTGAATCAGCATCATTTAGCAGTATTTATCTGAGCTTCTAGAAATATGTATTCAGTATCAGAGCCAGAGCCAAGGTCAGAGAGAGCTTTTAGTGAGTTTTTAATAAATGCAACAACATCTCAACCAGTTCTGGGAATATGATCGTTACGGCAAAAAAAAGAAACCCTTTGACGCAATCATGAGATATGAGGCTTTAGCCACGTTTATAAACTCATCAATCTTTTATATCTGTCCTACACAAAAAAAGGTTAAATGCTTTGTAAGGAAATAAGAAACGTTGGGGTGTGTCCGTCATTGATTTGATATCCTTGTTAGGATGTTGGTTTGTACGGCTGACCAAGGGAACGTAGAGATGCTTTATACGGAGACTCCTGACTAGGAAATTTAGATATCATCAAAAGCCATTTTCAATAGGTATGGAAAATTCGTTGTAGGATAATCAAACCCTGGACTATACTACTAGGTATTGGACATGTAACTCATATACAAACGTGAATATTTCTTTATAAAAATTATTATATATATTTTGCTGTGTGCTTATATTTCAATTGGAAGCTGGAGAATTTAAAAAACTAAAAGAGTCGAGTTAATACGCTAAAGAGTTTACTCACTGTCCGGTATAGGGTTGCTACCATACATAATTACTATTCTAAAAAGATTGCTATCTTTCTTCGGAATAAGAACTTAACCCTAGTAAAAATATCACAATTGTACTACTTTGATCACGCCAGGGGAAAATCTGAAAGCTAGGTAAGCATAAGTACGGACGTAATCTGTGTGATACTTCCTACTCATTATTGATGAAACACGACGCGATACTTTTATATCAATAGTAGGGAGACAGAACATATTTATTATATTACACTTTTGTTCTGGAACATAATTGAATTGCTCAGATCTATGTCAGGAAATAACAAAGAAGAATTCCATCAAGATATCAGTAAACAATACTAAAATCCCCAGTGTAAATTGAGAAATACTAGAAAAGAAAACTTGTCCTTACCTCGTATTCAAGTCCTCCAGCTTGGAAAGGCATTGATTTGGCACAAGAACATGATTGGCAGTAAAGAAGCCCTGCTGTTCGTTGCAGTCATCCAAGAGTGCACCTGCCGTGGTCATCTTATCCCTAAGGCGCTGCAAATGTTGCATTTGTTCAGTGGCCTCATTAGCATTGCTCGGTTGTGTCCATGTCGAAGTTGTTGTCTCTGCCGATGCAACTCTTGAGCTCAAGTCTTCTAAAGTTTTCTGGAACTGTCGCATTTTCTGCAAAAAAGAACAGAGGAAGACGATACATATTAGAAAGCGGGAACAAAACAATTCCTTTTTTTTATGTAGCGTCCTATAAGAACAACGTCTTGAAGATGTTTACATGAGCCACTGAAGGAACTTGTACTGTGTAAAGCTCTTGTGCTTCCATATTTAAACAGTGGAACAATTCGTTTGTTTTTTCAACGAAAACAAGTAAAGGGAGAAAAATGTGTTTAAGTAACCGATTTGAGATGGTTGTACGTCACCCTGTTTGTACAGGACTTTATGCAAACATTATGCCATTATAACGTTGAGGCAATATTTATGCTGGGAAAACATTTTCTGCTGGGATTTAAGAGGATGCTCCTGTTGTAAAATGGCAAAATCATAAACCAGCCACTCGGATTAACGAGATGATATTATTGAATTAATAAATTCGTCATTGCTGGGCTTATATACGTAGGAGGGTAAACGTACGTAAACTCATGTCCATGTTTATATGTTTACCAATCTTAAGTGGATTGCTGCTTTACAGATACCCATTTGAAATCCTTGTGTCGTTTTAATTGGGTAGTACCATGTCTAGTGTCATTTTGTTGTTGCTAGAAATTGGAGATTGCGACTTTCAGGATATAACTCCTGAGATTTGATTGGATTCGTTAGTTATCCCTTTTGAAGCAAAACTTTGATATTTTAGAGGAGTATAGGAACAAATTGATTTAATAGTTGGCTTGAATTTAGAGAAAATATCATTATTTAGTTAATAAACTTGGAAATGTTCAGATGTTTAAGTGCTTACGCAAAGTATACAGGTTGTAAGCATTTAAAATTTGGGACTTACAAATACCGGTTATTAGGACAATTGAAATGATTCTAGTCCTTTAATAAGTAAGAAAGCTACAGATGTTGAAATCCGCCATGACGCTTAGTTTGCAATGATGTCCTGCTGCTAAAATATTAACATAGCTTATGCTTCTTTCTACATAGCAGGAAACATCTAATCCACTCAATCAACATTTCCGTTGACTGGAACCTCCGCAAGCTATACGTAATTCTGCCCACTTGAGGTGGAATACTGGCCTAAATCTGCTCCAGATGTATATCGTGCGTGAGAAAGGGGCGCGCAGAAGAAGAGCAGGTAATAATGCTCCTTTATGCCACGACCAAGAGACTCCTGTCAAAGCACACGAACGAATGCTCTAACCTGAAGGCATTTCGATTTTACGGTCAAGATCGTGAGATCCGCTCATCCTTCCAGAGGGTGCTTTCAGCGAACCACTGTTTTTCCCAAACTAAAACGCATCTACGCATCAAAGCATTCAGCCTTTAGTAGATGCATGCTAGGCGAGGTAGTTCATGTAGAATAATCGTGATCGCCAAGAAGAGACGTTCTTTGAGAGTTTCTTTAGAGCCGCTGGGCAATTACATGCTTTGCTTATAAATCAATAGTAAAAATAAAAAATAATTGGGTATAGTACGATATACAGAAATCATATTCAAAGTGGTGACTACAAAAATGTTGAAGAAATACTATTTTTGAATTCCAAAAATTTCGAAATTTTAATTTAAAACCTTTAGTACAGATGTAAAAGAAGACCTTTGTCCGACACATATCGTTAACTGGCGAGGATGCAGTCAAAGGCACAAGATGTAGAGGGACATAGCCCCAGAGGTATCTAAAACTCTATGAGGGTCGTCATAGCTAAAAGGAAACTAATGATAATATTTCTCTCAGGACGATTTAAAGGACCACAAAATCAGAAAAAATCACAGGTCAGATCCAGCTCCAACAGTATCTGATATATCTGACAACGGGCTTATTACTTTGAATTTGTATAGTACCTTCATTATTCACCCCTCGTAGAGATAAAATCAATATTGTCATATATTCATTCACATAAGTTTTAGTCTTGACGACACTAGTAGAGTGGTAGTCATTCAAAAATGGTGACGTTTTTTAAAATAAGTATCTTGAATTTTTTAGCTCAACATCCCGCTCCATTCAGTAGTTATTCATTTAGTTCTTCTGAGACGTCGGTGGTGCCGTTGACAATGCAATAACTTCTACCTCAGATGTCCAAGGTTCGGACCCAATCGGTGTATACTAACGAATTTCCTATACCGGATAAGAAAACATTTACTTTAAAACACAATTGGGACGTATCAGTATTTAGGATTTCAATGTTCCATTTAATTAACTCAGGATTTTCCCAGTATGTGGCAAACTTAACATCTGTAGATTCACTATTCTGAACGTAACAGGTATTTAATTAACGAGCGAACTGATACAAGACTGAATCGATAAGGGTTCCTTTGTTTTACAAATGGTGAATCTAATCGATTTTGGTAAATAACTAGAATGGAAGGATATAAGAGAATGTAAGAATGTAACATGTATTTTCAGAACAATAATTCATACAAACGAATCAGATGAGTAAGAAAATTTCTGACATCATTTGAATTTTAGTAATTACTTCGTCTCATAAACAATTTCCCTCAATTTTCATAAAATTCATATATTTTAGTACTCAATGGAAAGCAAATAAAAAAAGAAATCAAAAACAATCTACCAAAGACTTAGTAAACTAATCAATGAAACAATGAGGTAATGATATCTCTTTTGAAGGCTCCAATAACCCAACATTTTCTGATTCATCCTGTCTGGAAAATGTAATAATTCTTCAGTTTTTCTGGAGCAGACAAAACAAAGTAACAAATTCCAACCATAAAAGATGGAATGGCGGCATACAATAATTACATAAATTAATTTAATTGGCCACCCATCATTAATCCCATTTAAGTATGCCACATTCGTCTGAAGGATAGGGCAAAGCCCCACTGATATTTTTGACTCGAGGGTCGTTTTATCCAGGCTCAGAATTTTTCTCTGATATGTTTTTTTTCATTTAAATTTTTATTTTAAAATTGTTCACTGCAAAACGATTACGATTACAATTAAAGAGATTGATTTATTTTTATTTTTAGGCTTTTTATTACCTGATGAATCGACGGGGGTCGAAATGAATTATTGGTACAATTTGGAAAATATGATGTTGAATAAAATTCATTTTCCACTTATTCGTTTTAAATGGATTACTTGAGACTCCATCCATGATTTAAATGGAGTTGTTAAATCGTATTGGATTTCATTCTTTTTGGCTTGGAGCGATTTCGTTTAAAGTAATACTATCAAGATTTGATAGTCAACATCCACTGTTTTATATCTATTTATCTTCCGCCGTAAAAGAAACTGCCTTGACAAGATCTCTTGAATTGCAATGCAAACGAAGTTTCCAATTTCCGGTACAAAACAGGGCACCCATAAACGGAAGTATCCAAAACTTTGCCCAAATAGATTTGAAGTTGCTTCCATTGCAATAAATTTCCGTGCAACCAATAAACGTAAAATAAATCAGATCAGCGGGAAGATTCCCATCCACCCACATATTTTCCTACCAATGAATTTTCTTAAGAAGACGTCTCTACAATTTAACGAGTAAAAAATGAAAAAAAGATCGCAAACTATGAGAACGCTCGTGAAGTTGTGGCACGTAAATAACTTTTGCTCCCAATTGCTTGATAACAAACTGATAGGAGCCTTTTTTTTACAGTGGAGGGAACAACATTGCCATCGTGCTACTGTGTCTGGTAACTGGGTGGCCCTAATCTGCTTGTAAGGGATGTTCTTCCCTTTGGAAAACACCAAGGCCAGAGCTAGTGTCGGGTCGAGCTATAACTCCTCATTAAATTGTCCCTCGTTTCTTATCTGCCGTGGCATGCCACTGATTTCACCATGTTTGCGTGCTTTGTTTTTGGTAGCCTGAGGACGAGATTTTTTCCGTGGTCCTTATTCCATGTTCAGGCAAGGACGACGTCCGTCTGCCAGACCAAGCTATAACCAAATCGACCAACCTTAAGGCTAGAGAAAAACGAGCGCAGCGCTATCTATTATTGCACCAACCAGCACCAATCAGACTGTGTATTTATATACCAAAAAGAAGATATCAAGTTGTAGCACCCCGATGCCGTAAGAAGTCATCCCAAGTTCTTCTGGCACTCAGTAGATATTGCTTAGTGCTATGAACCCAGATTCCTTGAATTCCTTTTCGGGTAAATGATTGAATTTTAGTTGCTGCTCGCAGCTCGCCCTTGTCCTTTTCCTCAATGGAATGCCTTCACTCCTATAATTTCGACAGGGGCTGGGTGGGAAATTATTTTTATGGCAACACTTTTTGTCTTGGACTTGGTTTATGGTTGAATCGTTTAAATAAAAATGAGAAGAATCACTTTTATGGATGATATTGGTGGAGGAAGTTTTCCAGCCCTTCAAACAATTTATAAAGTCATTTACGGACGGTATTATAACTTTTAATTATTCTTCGGTGCACTGCACTAAGCTTCTTAGGGGGAAAGTTTGCTCTAAGCGGCTTACAGGAAATTTATTTAAACTAGTAATGCAATTTGGTGCACTAATTATAATTGGTTGGAGGGAGTATCATCTTATTTATGACGAAATTTATAACTTCATTTGCTCATTTTTTACCACCAGACAACGGTTGAGTTTTTTTTGCATTTCTTGACTATACTAAAACAATTTCCTTAAAACCATTATTATCCCACTAGACTAAACTATTGAATTTTTAAAATATAGTTTAGTACTTTGTACACATAAATCGTTCAGAAATTTAAGAAAATAAATTGGGGACGAACAAGGAACTGTTTTGTGAAAGCTTTAATAAGAAGATTTCGTTCAGCTGCTACTACTGCTCTGATTACAAATTCCATAATGGGTTCAACTCCCCAGAGTTCACTATTAAATTAGGTAGGAATTTGTCAGTTCAGGACTCTAAAGAAACCCTTTTGCTCGATCAGTAATAGTGGGTTTGCTTTTTTGACAAAAGAAATGGTTCTGAATTAGTAGAATCTCAATAGACATATATTCTAACATCATTACGTGACTTTCTCACCATGGTTCTACAGATGAGGTAAGAACGCCTTGAATACTATTCTATGTATTAATATTTAATCTCTTTTTAGCACCTCTCTTTTGATAGCCTTAAGAAGACATTCAACCAGCTTCACTGATAACAATCTCGGTACCAGGAAGGTAGGCAGGTATCCAAACAATTGGATGCTAATCTCATGTGGCGTATATGAGGGTCGGCGTGATGTTTTAACGCCAACCAAACGAAAATGTCTAAATCAGTGGCACGAGGGCTTGAGGTTGTGCCCACTGTATTAATTATCCCACTTATTAGACACAAATTCGCTGAAACTGAAATACCATTACTAACTCAGTTTATTGCACAATAGCAACGGGGATGTATTTAAATACCCTGCCAATATATACAGGATGAACTACGAATATGTGACAACCGGCCGGCTATATATAAGTCTCATTGGAATGAACAAAACGTTGTATGACATCTCAAGGAGTAAGGAGCTACGGTCATTTTAAATTTTCTGGCTGGAATGTTACTTAGTACCCTGTAATTTCTAAACAAGGCACCCTGTGATCACGGGTCATTTTTTTGTTAAGTTGCCAATCTTATAGGCCTTCTCAGGACCCATCCCCCCCCCCCCTCCTCCTTCCTTTACTCTTCCGAAATATTTATATTTAAAATCCGAATTTTGGGTTTTTCATCACCTGTTTTACGAAAGAATGCATTTTTTTTTCAAACGGCCATTAATACCCCCTTTTCTCTTCGCAATATTAAAGCCTATTTCTTCTCCTTTCGACTGATATACCACAACCCTATATACTGTCGCCACTATTTCAAAAGATCTAAAGCATCAAACACATCTTACATACCCTAGACGTCTTGTTAATTCAATCAAATGCCCAAATTAACTGGACTTGTAATAAAAAAGAGAATTGAGATGTAACTATTTAGGCCAATGAATTATAATAACTTAAGTAAACCTTAATAAACATTTATTTAAAACTGGAAGGAATTTACAACTAGAACTGAATTAAATGTAAAAATTAGCAAAAACACTACAAATGTAATATAATATGTAAATATAAAGCTAAATACCTAGTAGATTTGGATTAATATCATTATAGCTCCTGCTCGCAGATTAAAATTTCAAATCTTCCAACCGTTGCTCACCAACTTTCCAAGAACTTATCAAAACACCACACTGTGATTTGTGTAGAACAAGCTAGCTGGACAAAACTCACATTGGAATTTTTAAGAATTCTTTATGACACGTAAATAACAACCCCTTCCAGGTAATACTTCCGGTGTTTGTTTCTTTACAAGATTCCAATAGGAGAAAATAGGGGTGGAGAAACTTAAGTGATAAGAAACGCGTAACGCGTTCAACAGCATCTAAAATTTTGTCAAGTGATTTTGGTGACATTTTTAGTGAAGGCCAGATCTATTTAAATTTATCATTATTTTAATTTCAAGTCACACGTTAATCAAGAAAAAAATCCCAAACTTTATTTTTCTTGTTTCTTAAGTTTCAAAAACCAGAACTTTTTGTACCCACGTGTAACCAGGATATATTTTATATCGTATGATAGCTACAACATTCAACTTTTCGAAAATATGTAATTTGGTTGCCACATCGATGTCCAACTTATTTTTATTTTTTATTTTTTACAGAACACATGTACTCTGCCGGTAAAATGGAATTTTTCGAGGAGTGGCTTAAACATAATAAAGGTGAGCAAAACTCTAAGTTCGACCTGCCTGCAGAAAAGTTCGACCTTACGGCCTGCAGAAGGTCCAGATCAAGATTTTTGGAGAAGAATAAAAGTTGGTTAGATGATGAGGACATAGAGTTCAATATGTGTCTGAACCGCCCAACTCCTTCAACTTCTTCGGAAGGTACTCGCCTAGTAGGCAGACCATGAAAGAAGTTTGGTGATTCGTCATCTAAGACGAAAAAACGAAATGGGACTAATCGTAGATAAGCCAAAACCAAAACCCCGCCCGTAGATTTTTTGGTAATCCGGAACTGAAGGCTGATATCACAGTCTTAGATGTGACGCTCACTAAAAATTTTAGTTTCTTGCTCAGGACAGTATCTTCAGGTTATAAATTAATAAATCTGGAAAAGTGTTAGAGTCTGCACAACAGACTAGAAGACTTTATTTAAATCTCTATTCATGGTATTATATGTTTGCTACTGCACTCAAAATTTTGGTGCACAGTACAGAGGTTATTCGATCGGCTCTTTTGCCTACTCGGCAGCTTTCTGTGGAAGCTCAGAAAGCTCGCAAGAAAGATTGCAGAAAATTCCGAGAGATAAACACCCGAAAATGCTCTCGTACTGCCACGACGAATAGGGACTTGCTCAATATGTTGTTGATCACATCGATCCTGTGATTAACAGTTTCAGAGAGATTCCCAAAAAGAAAAGTCATGCGCTCCCATCCGCGGTTTTAGAAATGATAGTTCAACCTGCAATTAGTGTCCCTCAAAACAGGATTGTTCAACTGATGATTCCTTTGAAGATAATAGCGATAGTGATGAGAGTTGATAGATTGTCTAAAATGAATAGATTTGGTAAACATTTATACTATAGTATTAAATAGGTAGTCATTGTCTTGTTATTAGTAATAGGTAATATTTTAAGGACGCATATTATTATTATCTATAAATAGTATTTTAACGTTAGGCTATTAATTTTTACATATTTTAAATTTTTTATTATTTATATATAAATTTTTATATTTACTTTAAAAAAATTGTTGTAGGACTTAAAATCCATACCCTTAGAGTACATTACTGTTTGGTTTAGATTTAGACATTGGTAACAAGAAAAACCCAAAAAACAATTTTGTCCAGCTAGCATGTTCTACACGAATCACAGTGCGCCACCTGCCTGATTCAAGGAGGTTCTAGTGGGTTTTTTTTTATTTTCCGGTAGAGGAAGAGCCAGGGCAAGTTCATTTTTGGTGGAGTGAGCACGAAGAATTAAGGACAAGATAAAAGTGTATAATGAAAAGCATTAAATATTGATTAAAAATAAAAGGGGACATCAAGTTAAATTTAAAAAAAGTGAAGAAATAGGAAAATATTAAATCACTCTGGAGTGAAACCGAGAATACTGTCCAGGAAGAAGCTGAGGCAGAGAAGCTGATGATTACCCTAAAGTGGATGGCGGACCTACAGCAGAAGGAAGGAACTAGACTAGTAGAATTAGTTCTATTAGTTATTAGAAATTGTTAAAAATTAAAGAATGAAATCATAGGTAAGAAATATGAAGATATAGAATCACTTAATCCAAAGGAGGTTGAGGCATTTGTTCTTTAATATCACCACAGAACATGCAGCTACGATATAGTTCTACTCAAAAAGGACTTCCCAAGCTTCATTATTCTGCTAGGTCTTGTTTCGAAGATGAGAGAGTGAAGACGTTTCCATGCGTGGGTATCTCACTTAGGGACTGACCTACAAGAAATCAAACAACAGATTTCGTGGCAATAATATCCATAATAGTCGATATTCAGGAATTAGCGAAATCTGTTAACCCAAAACATTAATATTGTAGATTTTTTACTAACTTCGTCAAATTAACGAAACAATAAAGTACATTTCATAAAAATTAGAACGACTTTCATTCTCTATATTTCTATCGGAATTCTAAACGTTGTTTTTACTTATGTGTTTTCTTTACGCGCTGAAAATTTAGAAAGTTCGTGGACCACTAGAAGAAATATTTAAAAGACACATTTATTATATTTAACTTTCAGCTTCTCTGTTACCAAACAAAACCCATTACAACAGTACTCATGGCAGAGTCTTAAAGTGAACATTCCGTCTAACTTTCAGTGCATTTTATATTGCCATACTTCTCTGCTACCCTAAAATGTCCTAAAAAAAGTATAGTACACTTTCTAACTTTGTTTGGATAAAGAAGTTCCACAACACGCAAGGAACGATTCGCGCTCAATCTTAAAACAATTCCCTTGGCACTTGGAGCCCACAAAGTTAGGGATATCATCATTGCTGAAAACCAATTCAAGATGTACAAAACAATTTTCGGAAAACTTTGTTGGGGAAGCGGTGTGAACAACTTTATCTCCCTCTTCGGGAGCATTTGTGCGGATAATTTAAAACAATTTCCTCTGTTAAACGAGAATTCTATGATCTCCGGCAACAATTTCCAGTTGTCGTACAAATTCACCGCAGACGTGCTAAAATCTTTAGGAACAAACAAACAAACACCATACCAAATGTTTTCTTACGTCCAACCCACTTTGGGCCATTTTATCCACCACATTCCTTTGGGATAAAATAGCTTTTCTATAGCCAGATTCCCCCTATTCTATAGCCACACAGTTTAGGAGTACAACCGGTGTGTTTAGTTGCTTTCTCATTCTCGAACTGCTCAAATTATTGCCATTGCCATTGCCATTGCCATTGCCACTGCCACATAGAACTGCAAAGTGAAGTCAATGCTTAAACTTGAGGAGGTTCTTATGGCCATCACAGATACTTCAGAGTTTTGGTGATTCTTTAGGTGGAGCAGGAGTGGTGTTGTTTTGAAGACAGAAAAACACTTGTAAGGATTCTTTGTGGTCTTTTTTTTCACCTTACCACTTCTCTTGTGGTTCTCCTTTTTCTGCCAAAAACTTTACCGATGGCTTTTGAAACTTTTCACTTTTCTAAACTTTTTTTTCGTTTTTAAATCGTTGGTTTCTTGTTTTCACAGATTCCGGAGATGCTTTCAAAACTAAAGAAGTACTTGAAATGTGAGTAGAGTTTTCTTAAGAGGGAATCATGTTTGCTAATTTTGTAGTTATTTAGAAATCGCCTTTAACTATGTTAAATTATTATATAAAATATTTCTTCCTAACAAAATTCCATAAAAAGTCGTAAAATTTTAAATGGATTTTACAAATGAAGTAAACCTAGTCCGGAAACTAATAAACCTTGTCCGGAAAGAATCAACCTTAGTCCGAAAATAGTTATGCTTGGTCCGGAAAGAATTAACTTTTGTCCGGAAAGAATTAACTTTTGTCCTGAAACAATTCACTTTAGTCCGAAAACAACTAACCCTTGTCCAAAAAGAATTGACCCTTGTCCAAAAATTAAACTTTTAAACATAATATAATAAAAGTTATACCTTACTGCTGATATACTTCCGCTATTTGACACAGGCTGAAAGTACCCTGGTAATTTACCCATTGTTTCGTTCAAACTCGATCAGGGGATTTTTCGGTCGACTGTTGCGCGTTACCCGAATTTTTTTATCTGTTTGCCAACATAACTTTTGCTGGTAATCAGAAATGGAATGACCCCCGGCGCGGCGTTCGCAGAAATCGCATTGTAATTTTACATTATAAACTCTAGGGCCAACTGCCAACAGGATGGGAGGCATTTCTGATTTGGCTATGATTTTGTTGTTAATAGTTTCGAGGAGTATTACTTTTTCGCCTGCAGTCTTGAGAATCATATTCACTAACTTTGCAGATTAAAAAAAATGGCGCGTTTTTTCTCTTGAAGTATTCATCATTTGTGTGTAATACAAGTTAGTTTCGACTCCAGCATTTTCATTACTTGTCCCGGTGGATGGTGATTCCCATTCGTTTGATGTATTGATTGGTATCGTGGTATGTGCGAGTGATTCTTTAGCCGTGTATGTTGTTTTGCGCTTGAGTGCATTGTGAGGAATTTTGTGCCCCATCATCTGTGAGAATATATGAACTGAGGTTGCTTTGTAACAACTTTTCCATATCTAAGGCTTTGTACATAAGTTTCTCTAGAGAAGCTTCGTTAATTGGATTAATAGATAAGCGCGTCGATAAAGAAGAGAAAAGAGAAGAGGGAAATTTTCAAGCTACTCTATCCGCTCTTGGTACGTCTCTATAGGCAAATATTGCCTATACATAAGTTCTTTCACTTCCTCAAAGGAAACCATTCGGGGCAACTTTTATTATATTATGCTTATAATAATTTTTTAAAGGGTTTAATTGTTTTTAGACAGGCGTTGTTTTTGAATTAAGGTTAATTGTTTCCGGACAATGGTTAATTCTTTCCGGACAAGGGTTAATTATTTTCGGACTAATATTAATTCTTTCCGGATAAGGATTAATTCTTTCCGGACAAGGGTTAATTATTTTCGGACTAATATTAATTCTTTCCGGATAAGGATTAATTCTTTCCGGACAAGGATTAATAATTTCGGGACTAGGATTTTCGATATGATATGGATAGAATTTGGAAGACTTAGATGGCTTTATCACGTATCTAAAATGATCAACTATTAGATGTCCAAGGTTATTGTGGAGAAAAAATAGCCGGAAATGTGAACTACACCATCTGGTGAGATGGTTTGACGGTGAGAAAATCAAACGCTGTGCACAGTGCACACGTAAAGTCTGAAAGATGGCTAAGATCGTACAAGAGTCGTTACAGCCAGTATCTTAAGTTTTCGCCTCGTATTGATCTCCATCGGCGTTAATCCATCTTTTGTTAAAAATATTATTACAGCATGGTATTCAATTTTTCGTATAAATTTGATATGTCTCCAGCGTACATCCCAATATTGATTTTGAACACAAACGAATATGACCATGCCCTCGCAGGTCGTAAGCAAATCTTATACAATCATTAAATGCAGAACTGAGTCTCCTTTAGCAGCCTGCATCTAGTTTCTAGTTTTTTTTCAAAAGTATTGCCTAAACGCTTATGCACACCACATAACTTAAGCAGAGGGAAATTAGGGAAGGGGGAGATTGGGAAATTAAGCTGGCTAGTTGCAAGTGAGCATTTTTTTGGCATAAATTTACTGTGCAACATCCCAGTGGCTTCGCAAGTATAATTCTCATCAGCAGAAGTTGCCTCAACTACTGGTACCCAGATATATCGTCGCGCACTGTGCAGTATTTGATCCCGCGCCAACAGAGGAGAAAATCTGCAGACGTTTGCCTCAGCCTACTTGGCCACCGACGTGGGAAGATTAAGCTTCTAAAATTGAAAAGTTGAATAACAAGTATTTTGATAAGTTTAAGTCTCGTAGAAAAAGAAAACAAACCTACACATTACATATAGGCTGAATAACAGCGGTCCCAAAATGGATCCTTCCGGCACCCCACAATTGAGGTACAGAGAGATAGACATTTAATTGTTTAACTCCACTCTCTGGGATCGATTTACAAGATAACTTTTAATGTAACAAATAGGTGACGACGATAAGCAGTATGATATTGAGAGTTTTCGAAGTAATGTGTCTGTGCAAAGAGCGCGGCGATTTATTTGAGAACTAGTGGTTGAAGCAATTTTACTGGCGGGAATTGCAACTCTGAAGCCACTGAGATTGTTGTACAGTAAAAATTTCACAAATTCCGGCAACATTTGTCAGGTTGAAATTTCTCAATCTCATCTTCCCTAATTTTCTTCCGTCTTAGCTGTGCTGTGTGAATTATGGGGTTGTCCCCCGAGCTTAGAAATAAAATAAAAATATCCATGAAGAAAACGCGAAGGCATGGGAGTTCTTTGCAAACCAAATTAGTGTTTTATGTGAAAGATGTAATTTTAGTCTAAAAAACAAGGAGGACCAGGCCAGACATAGAAAAATAATCAACTATGTAATTTCTGGGGAAAAAGGATTGTTATACTAAAGCTAAAGCAAAAGATTACTGTCGAGGGAATCCACATTTTGAGGTTTCAGATGATAAAAAATAAAATAATTTTAACAATTTCTACCAAAGGTAACTCGGATAGAGTTCCCGGCAATAAAACAACTTATGGGCTCATCTGCTATTAAATCAAGACATGTTAATCTAAAAGCAAT
>QYTT01084717.1:1946-16648 GCA_006980735.1 Dasypogon diadema
TAATCGAGACATTTTTTAAAAGGAATAAGATATTATCTCAAATTGTACGGTCAGAAGCTTAAAAATGTATATGACCAAAGAAAAATATGAAGTTGCTTTTGCTTTTATATCTTGTCGAGAGGTAATCACTCCAGTTTAAAAACTTCGAGTGGCAACACTGAGTAGAAGAAAACAGATCCTGATAGGGAAGTGGATTCTTTTGCTTTTTTTAAACTTGATTATGAGAAGTGGAGAAATTAGGAAGTCGACAGACTATGGACGACAAGGTGGTGCAATTAGTGTCTGATTGAATCAGCGATGACGATTATCTATAAATAATGATAAAAGTGAGGTACTAGATAGCCAGGTAGGTGATGTTGTAAAGAAAAGCATTTGAAAGGGCCGCACTTTGCATTTGGAGGCCGCGCTGGCCGAGCTTGGCTTAGATTAGAAAGCTCAACTTTGTGTTACATAAAGAAAAAATATTTTTCTTATGATAGGAGTGGCTAAAAATAGGCAATCCTTAGCAATTAAAGCATGTGCAAATTGATCATAATGGACTAAAAGTTAATCTGGTGCCGTAAATGATACGCAAAAAGTTGTTAATAAAAAGTGAACTTTATATCTGTTGGCTGTAATTCTTCCTTTCCAGAATTCCGTTACTCTGTACTGTCAAGTGATATATCCCTAAGATATATTAATGAAATGTAAATATAAACAAAAAAAAGGAAGCTTGATATTTTTAGTGGGAAAGATAGAGAAGTATAGTGTACGGGGTATTTGGCGCCTTAGGATAAATATATTACTCTTTTCAGCGTTCATTACCAAGAACAAATAATAAATAAGAAAAGAACTTTTGTTACTAGAATTACAAGCATCGAAAGAAACCAACATACAATATGTATTAACTATAAAATTAGAGGTTAATATACTAACGAAAAAGTCTTTATGTTATATAAGATCCTATGAAAAATAAAGTATAATTTAATTGAGTTCCATATGCAAATCGTTGAAGTTTTGTTTTGTGCGGTTGTAATTTTGGGCCTCTATTAGAAGGTCAAGATCGGTTAGTTTGTTGTGGTCGCGCTAAATATTCTTGCTGTCACTTTTGACAGACTTGGGTTGTGCCGGTCCTCGCCTCGGAAGTTGGGTGAGATTGCACTCGAGACAGGCAGGGAAACTTTCACGAGACGAAATCACAGGAGAAATTGTGCTCAAGGGACAGGTCGAGTCGAAAGTGGACCGTAGAAAGAAAACGAGCGCCATTGGCTGATTGCGACCGCGTGATCTCGACAAAACAAAGGGAAATCTCGAGAACACCAACACAGCGATGCATTCAACGAGTCTGCCTGAATATTGGTGTCCCGAAACTGCAGTGAGCACAGCCGACGGGAGTAGTGGACGCCATTCTTCGCCTATTAGTCAAGTGGGCAAGTGCGCGTAACTGACGTAACTTCATTTTCTTAAAAAGAGAAAAAACGAAAATTTTTTGTGAAGTGCAGAGTGAAGCGGCTAACCGCGAAAAGGAATCTCAAAAATTATACCGGAACAGGAAAAGAGTTGAGGTGAGTGACATTATTCGAAAGAGATTTAACCCTAGTAATCCTATGTCCGAAAATAGTTGAGTTGAGTTGGGAATATCAGGGGAAGCGGAGCAGATCAAGCAGGCAAGAATTGCGTGGAAGGCCCAAGGAGTGCCAGGACAATTATCATCGAAGCAACCGAGCTGAGACATCAGGACGGAAAATAGGGGCAGGTAGTACTATAGCCCCCAGCAAGGTCGGTGCATTTAACCCTTTTAGTGAATAGTGAATAGTTTGGAAAGAATGGGGAGGACATTGTAAGTTAACGGTCGAAAAGAAAGAGGAAAAATATTGAAGTAGTTGGGTGTCCACTTTGTAACGCAACGAGAACTCAACTCTAACCCAACTCTGCCCATGGGAACATAATAAAATATGAATTCAGAATTAGTAATACTGGCGAATTGGATTCGCGAAATGATATCCAAAACTCTCTGATTCAATCTCCGCATTCAGATGTTGCTTATAACCATATGTGTTTAGCGCTGGCACTGGGCTGGCACTCAATGGGTTAAAATGCTCAAGACATCCTAAAGTGAGATTTATTTAAATTTTAGTTGAAGCAAAGGTCTTATTGTTAGACGCGAGAGTGACTTTGTAATATTTTGCATTTATACCTTTTTTTTTTATGAAACCTTACGACGACTTAAAAACCGATTGTCGCCCCCATAAACGGTCCACCTCTTTACTATAATAAGTAGAAGATCTCTAACTAGGAGCTAACTTTATTAATATTATAGCATACTAATTTAAAGATATTTGTTTAACGCAACTATAGATATATCTCTTAAGGTTAATAATATGTATGACCACTCTGCTATAAAAGATCGCGGGATGCGGGGCTATCAGTGGTTTTGGTTTACTTTTCCAGGTCATTGCAATCAATTCTAAGTGGAGGGGTGAGGGATGCGCATCTTTTCTTTACCTCCGTGGCCAAGTCAAAAGGGAAACCACACTCTTCCCCCGAGATCTTCTTTTACTCGTCGTTGCTTTTCTTTAGCAGATTCTTTGTGATATTTCTGCAATAAAATCATCGTAGGTTGAGTATAGGAACATTTATGAATTTTGTATATATTTGAAAATTCAATGAGTTTCAGAAGAAAAAAATTAGGAGAAATAAAAAAAAAAAGTACACTGAAAACATGTCTAACTGAAATATTTTCAAGGATCTGTTCAATATAAAGTAAATTTGATCGAAAAAGGTGTAGTTGGATAGCTTCTCAACAGAATTTAGTTATTACTTATTACATACTACATTAGGAAGAATACTTATATTAAGTTCAGTATAGTGTTTAATTCTAATATTTTAAGAGATCAGTCAGACTATATGCTCACAATTTGTGAGGTGTTATAAGACGTTAATTTTCCTCTGATTTTGTCATATCTTCAGTCTTATTTTCAATCTCGATGGAACGAGAATTCGAACGGAATCCCATTTCAAAGCATTGCAATTATATTCGGGATTGATTCCATCCGATTCAGAGTAGGACTGACTATATTCTTCGAGGGTAAATAATTTATCAAAATAACAAGTCCAGGGAAGTAGGTATTATAAGCCAAGTTAAGAGATATGGGTGTATGTAAAAAAATATAAGAATGGAATTGAATTGAGACCTCTCTCTCTCTCTCTCTCTCAAGGAAGGAACCAGATCGATGGGCCGGCCTCAGTTGATGGGCTGAGGTCTTCTCGAACTCTCTCTCTCCTTACAGGTTTCATAGGGCATCCTTAACAGCTCGGGCCACCAGGGATGCGTGGGTGGACAGGGGCACTGGCCAAGGGGAAGTCGCCAACACCAGGCTTCCCCCAACATCCGCAGGTAGGGAGCGCAGACCAGCCACTGGGTCCCCTTCCCACTTTTTTAATTTTTGTTTTTTTTTTTAATTTTTTTTTTCAGGTTCTCCCCCTTTCTAAATCCCTTTTCCAATTCCTCTCCCTCCCTTTTTCTTTCGTGATGCGGCATGATTTTTCTGCTGCTGGGGATCGGAGGAAGCGGCGGTTTGGGTGAACCCACCCCATACTCTCCGCCACGCTAGCCCTCAAGCATGCCGCTCCGCCCTGTGCCTTCCTCTGCTGTGCCTCTGGGCTAGCTCAGCCTAGAGCATGAGGCTCGCTTGAGTCCTCAGCTCTGGCCTGCACGGCCATAAGCTAGCCCAGGGCACTTAACATCTTCCCGGCTGCCTCCTGGCAGCCACTTAAATCCCCTACTGCAACAAGTTAGTATAATTTATTGATAATATCTTTAGTGGAGGTGCTTGATGATAAGTGTACGCAACTACTTGAGATGTTCCACCTCCTAGATTGGTAAAAAACAAAATGAGTCAGTTTAGAATAATTTTAAAAAGGGTTCTTTTCCCGGAGCTCTCGGGATGGTGGCCGCATATGACGGGGATGGGAAGTTTAGAGAGCGAACATCTCCAGGGAAAGATGGTTCCTCTCATACCATCAGGCCAGGGTTGAACTGCTAAGCTGCACAGCTGGCCGAATTCACTCCCACAGCCAACCCAATCTAAACCCCCTATATACGTCAAGCGGAGTAATTAGAAAAAAAAGGAATTTGTCCAGGTACAGACTATTCTTAGTTCGTTTTATTCTTTATAGTTTTATATGGAGTTGTGGCGGAACGTGGCACGCACTTTGATGTGTGGCGTTCCGTCACATCTAGTATGTGAGGTGACAATGAAGTTGTTTACCTGGTTGCCAGGTAAACTTTTGTTTTTCAGTTTCGTTTTCTTTTTCTGCTGACGAGGAGCTCCTGCTTCTAAATTTTGTGTTAAATTATTAAGCAAATAAAGTTTTAAGAAATTTCAAACACGGAGTGTGTCAATTTATTAAATTCTTTCGCTCTCCATAATTGGTGACCCCGATATAGCTGAACATCCCGACGGAACCTGAATACCCCGACAAAGCCTGAACATTCCCATTTGAGACCGAACCAGCCGCTCCCGGAACCGAGCACGTCTATCGACGCTCTAGCCCATTCCCCGATCTCGACCTCGATCACGTCCGTCAGCTTTCGAGCCCGTCCCGATGTTACACCAAGCACATCCGACGCTCACGCCCGAGCCCACCTCGAAGTTCATGTCAAGCATTTCCAACGCTCACGCCCGAGCCCGTCCCGATGTTACACCAAGCACATCCGACGCTCACGCCCGAGCACGTCTCGATCCAACGCTCACGTCCGAGCACGTCCCGATCCGACGCTCACGCCGAGCACGTCCCAATTCGACGCTCACGCCGAGCACGTCCCGATCCGACGCTTACAACGAGCACGTCCTGATCCGACGTTCACGGCCGAGCACGTCCCGATCCGACGCTCACGCCGAGCACGTCCCGATCCGACGCTTACAACGAGCACGTCCTGATCCGACGCTCACGTCCGAGCACGTCCCGGTCCGACGCTCACGCCGAGCACGTCCCGATCCGACGCTTACAACGAGCACGTCCTGATCCGACGCTTACAACGAGCACGTCCCGATATGACGCAGACCTTCATCTGGTCATCTGGTGACCTCAGTCGCAGTGGCATTGCACGTCGCTTACAAACGAGCATGTCACCGACTCACGAGTTCAGACATTGGCATCCAAGCACATCATGGACAACTGGATTTTTCCGACGCCTGAGTAGCATGTCCTTCAACGCCAACTCTCAACTTCACAGCATCGCTGAATTCCCTTCAGCTGGCAGGGGGGTAATGTGGCGGAACGTGGCACGCACTTTGATGTGTGGCGTTCCGTCACATCTAGTATGTGAGGTGACAATGAAGTTGTTTACCTGGTTGCCAGGTAAACTTTTGTTTTTCAGTTTCGTTTTCTTTTTCTGCTGACGAGGAGCTCCTGCTTCTAAATTTTGTGTTAAATTATTAGGATAATAAAGTTTTAACTAATTTCTCACATGGAGTTTATTAAATTATTTCGCTTTCCATAGAGTGTTTATGACCCACGCCCCACCCGGCGAGACAGGCCACTCCGCCAGTCCAGTGTCATTTGTGATGTATCTACCTTTCTTTCTTGGTTTTTTTTTGGTTATCGCAAGTTATCTCGATGCGCTCCTGGACTTTTCCAATTTTAGCGTATGTGAGTGTGTGTCTGACGGTTTTGGTGGTTTGGTTTTTCTGCTTAGCTTTCTGCAATGTGTAGACCCACCTCGCAAACGTTACATGATACCAACATCCTGCACATGCCTCCATTCCTATGCATTGGAAATTTCAAAATTCATTCCCATTAAAATTTTAATTGAATCATTTTTCCCTGCAATTACCTCATGAATATTTTCATATTCTCATAATTCTGTCCCGATCGTATTACATTTAACTGTCGCGAAAACTGCTGATTCCCGCAAGCGCAGCAATTTTCGCCTGTGTGGCAACCCTAACTGCATAGATCTGGAACATACGAACGCAACCAGGCTGGTGGAGACTTTACAAACAATGTCTACAAAAGAAGAGAAACCAATTCACTTCCGTCACACACAAGTGTCGGTACGAGTCGCGTACACGTGCCCTTTAGCTGCGGACGCGCTGTTGTGGTCGCCTTGGGTTTAGATTTTACTGGAGATGCCCACCACCTTCTGACTCAATTGCTGGCCAATCATTCGCAATTCATATAAGTAATCCCTAACATCAGGGGTGCAAACGGTAACCAGTTCTACCATCAGGAACTCCAAAAACAAACAAAAATTTGTTAGAACTACAACACCGCTATTCACAGATCCTAGCGAAATAAGTGGCAGTAAAAATTCATTCACAAACCCCAACTAGTACCTTCCGATAACCCTGTGTGATTCGATATTTTGGCACTCAAGCACATCCACAATGCAGATTATCACCATTGGATGCCCGAGAAATACTAAATTAGGGGCATCTGGGGATAATTTTCCCATTAACTCCACAGTTTTATGTAAATGCCACTTTGTGTGATTACTGCAACCGGCCAATTTTGGCAGCCGCCAGCTGATAGCCACGAAGGAACAGAACAGGGTACGAGAGTGAATGAAGTGGGCAGCAATGTTACCGCTTGCACGAGATCTACAACAATTACTTCAACTTTAAATGTAATTCTCGACGGGTATCTCAAATCATTCTTCCTACTTTTGATCTCTAATCGCTATTTTAATACTTTGGTGCTTTTCCTTTGGGGAAAAATCGAATGGATACACCTTATACTTTAGACCGGTTAATCTTTCTCAATTTCACTTCGTCCCGCTAAAATTTCCCGCCTTGTGGTACACAGGAAACATGTGGGTTATGGGCCATCACTACCACAAAGCCAACTGTATGACGTGAATCGGTGCCTCAGACACCAGTGACAGTCCGAAATGATTGGCAAAAAACCCCCGCGTGGTTAATAGAGAACAAAGGGAAGGATCGAGAAAGCCACTAATACAGACATTCATGAGAAAAAGAGGAACGAAGTGGAAGGGAGACGAGTTTTAGCACGGACTGGAAGAACTGATGGACAATCAGAGTGATACCGACCGAGGATTAGTTAATAGCTAAAGAAGCACGTGGAAAAAAAGTTATTATTAATCAGTGCTAAATTGAAGACAGTGACGTATACCTCAGCCGTGGTGTTCAGGACAGAGGAAAATAAGATATTAAAGTGAAGTGAAAGTATGGTGAGTTCGTGCTAAGCAGCCGGAGAAAGGGCTGCACCCGAATATCTAGGACAAACGACGAGGAGGACCGGGCTTACGCATCAATAGGGGTAAGTGTTACAACGACCGAACTAATAATTAGATAATGGGGAAGTAACCGGAATACGTAATTATTAGGGGGAGTGAAGCATACAAGGGGGTCGAGAAATTCTCATAAACCCGCAGGGCAATAAACGCTGTAGCGGGGAGGCACTTCGGGAACATTTTACCGCCATCGGCATAAAAATCGCCTAGACAGCGAGCAACGTTAGCCTATCCTCAGCACCAACGTTAACCACAGCAAACAGCAAGTGTAGAGACCGAAAACCAACATGCAACGAAGTATACAGCGTCGTTAGTAGAGTTAAAAATTTGCTTATATCCTCCCCTAAAGTCAAAATAAACGCGTAATAATAGTAATGAATGGAGAAAGGTCAGAAGAGTTGATAGTGTAATCTACAGTTGGAAGAGTCCCGAAAAAAAGTTCAAAGTTAAAGTCCCGAAAGAAAGTTTAAAGTTAAATGTCCCGAAAAAGTTTGAAATTAAAAGTCCCGAAAAAGTTTTAAGTTATAGAGTAAAATAAAAAAAAAGAAAATTTGGAAGAGACAGCTTGAGGAAGGCTTTAATTAATCACGAAAGGCCGAGGTAGAGCTTAACGGCTTAAGAAATGGAAAAAAAATTTTAATTAAGCTCCGATTCATTTTTTCCAAACGAGAGGTATCTCCAAGTGAGAGTGAAGTTTTCCGTCTTGCCTTTTATTGTTGAGTCTTGTTTTACTAGGTCCTTCTGCAAAAGCAATATTACAGTTGTAGTTAAAGTCATTTGAAGTCTAATTAAAAATTAAAAGTCTAATTTGAAGAGGTTGAAATATTGGTATATTTGCATGTAAATTTGTCTTCTTGTTAATTCTTAATCTTAAATCTCAATTTTGAATTCTTACTTTAGCCAGTAACTAATATTACATTGTTGTTTTCTTGATCGACTGGCTGCTAGAGGTCAGTATTGAAGTATGTTGAAGCAGGTTTTGAATATACGGTAGGCTGATTCGACAAAAATGAACTGTATAAATATGACGTAATTGGCCGTGATCATGTCGTATATATATAAAGCAAGGAGTATCGAATGACGGTACTGCGCGTCCTGTTAGGCGTCCACAAAAAGGAAAAACCATGGTTTTTTAAGGGCCCATACATCGCTCGTTTACCTGTTAGAACAAATTTTTTTTTATAAACTCTCTGAGAATAAATTGAATAAATTGAATTAGGATCATAGCCGAACAATTAGGAATTCTGAGAAAGCATTGTACGCAGCCATAAGCACAATTCTTTTCCTAGCACACAAGTGTATCCTGTATTTCTGTCATCGAAGTAGCGAGGTAATGTGCTTGGTATAAGTAACGTTGAATACTTAATTGAGTCGAGTCACGGCTAGTCAAAAATTTTTTTTTTTTCAGAAAAAGAGAATTAAGTCAATTGAAGTTTTCAGAAACGTTAAGTTAGACTTATCTAATACATATTGACATTTTTTTTAAATATTTCTTAAAATATTTAAAAAAAATGTCAATATGTATTTTCACTATTATTTTCTTGTACATATAGATCAAAATAATTACTTACCATGACGAACTAAACGTTTTCTTGCTCGCTGGCCCTTTTGAATTCTCCCACCCCTAGTTTGGTTTAATTTCAGCCTAGGTTTCGGCGAGGGATACAAAAAGGGAGGTCCAAGAAATCGGGCCACCGGACGTCATAGGTTGGATGGGGCATGGCCACGAGAGAGTCGCTGACATCAGACTCTCTCCACCGCAAAGCAGGTAGGAGAGCGAGGCCTCCGCATCTGGGCTTCCCTTTCTCTTCGGTTTTTATTTATTTACTCGTATTGTTTTTTTACATTTTTTCTCTTTTATTTTCCTCCTTTTCTCCTCCTTGTTTTCTTTTATCTAGGTTTTCCTTTTTTCCTTTTAACATTTTTTAGGTCTCCTTCCTTCTCTGCCCTCTGTCATCCTTCCTTCTCCCTCACTCCTCTCGGCACGATTCCTTTTTACTAATGGGCACTTGAAGAGGCGGCGGTTTTGCCGTGAACCCACCCCACATCTCCGCAAGCTAGCCGACCAGCGTGCCGGCCGCCACTTTCCTCTCCGAGGCATCTGGGCAAGGGCATCGCAGGAGCGACTGAGCCTGTCCTGGAGACTCTGGGAGCGAGCCCTTGCGAAGACTTCGTCCTGGATACTCACCTCTCATTAGGGCGAGGTCTTCTGAGGGCGAGAGCTCGTCCTGACTTTCATCAGCCTCTCATCAGGGCTGAGTGACAAGACAGGAGGAATACTTTCGTGTCTCCTGAGAGATCTCCCGGCTGGTTCAGTCTAGAGCATGAGGCTCACTCGAGTCTCAGTTTTATAGATACGAAACCCCCTATCAAGATAATATAAAATCCCTTTTCTCTAATTCTATTTTCCTTTCCAATATAAGATAATGCTGATTTCATAATTTCCCACGTTCGGTGCATTTCCCATGCCCCAAACGGATCGCTAAATCATAACATTAGTTCTCGGAAGTTATTCAATCGCGGTTCCCACAACGGAGAATACCCAGAATTTGCCCAAAACACCTGGTAAGAGATCATAAAGCTCCCATGAAGTAAAAGTGCAGTTATAGAATGTAAGTTAGTTCCGTTCAAGCTTTCAAACCGCGAAGTCGGAAAAGGAATGTTTAAGTAGTAAAATAAAAGTTGATACAAAGTGAAGTGTTTTATTCTTTTTTTTATAAAAAGAAAAATCTTGAATTAAAACTGGCGCAGTCGGTAGGATAGCAAGAGCTATCCCGCCTAAAAACGTAAAAGTTGTCCGTGCGTGAGCAAATAAAGTGAACTAATCATTAAAAACTAAAAAGTGACTGAAGAAAACCTGGGGCACTGTTGCAGCCTGACGCAACAATTTCAGCTCCCTAAAAAGAAATAAAATTAATTTGAATCAAATCAGAAATCTCTTACCTCCACAGTTGCAGATGTAAACAAACCTGAACTGTCAAGCACAAAATTCCGAGCACAAATCATCTCTAAAATTCCCCGCGACATCTACACTTCGAACATGGAACTAGAAAATTAGCGAAGCAACAGCGCAACGCAAGTAGCTTTATTTGTGACATAATCAGACCTGCAATTCTCACGCACACTTATGTGATAAACAAACTGCAGTGGATTTGGGGAGAAAATTTCCTACAAAAGGGACAGCACGACGAGAAAAAGGTCAGATTTGGAATTAGCCGAATCTGGGTTGGAGTTTGCCAACAAAAGAGGTGGATTTTGCCACAAAATTTTAGATCAGCGGAATTTGCCACTGATCTGGGGGAATTTTAATCGGTTAGGGAAAAATTGGAATTTGCCAATTAACTGTTTAACAAAAAAATCGGATTTATTGACGCGCTTTAAAATTTTTTGAGATTTAAAATTGTAATTTTCGATATTTTGATTTCAAATTATAAATTGAAGTAGTAATTTTTTGATATTTCATTAACTTTCTTTATATAAATTCTTTTTCATTGAGTAAAATTTCAAATAGTTTTCGTGATAATTTTCACACTTGTTAAATTTCAAAACGTGAATTGTTAATATTACAAAATTTAGTTTTGGAGCTAGAAAAATAAATAATAAATTTTCCTCAGTTAAAACCAAATCTCTTTATAAATTGAACGAGAAATTGAATGGCAAGAACAGCTTGCAACAACATTCAACTAGAACATTTGCGCAAGTTATATCTTGTAACAAGCAAATGTAAAATTGGAATTTAGAGCGACAAGCTCCCTTTGCGAATCACTTCAACTAGAAGTATTTAACATATTGATCCATCACGGATCTCATCAAATCTAGTCCACTAAACGGACACAATTAACCGAATAACTGAGGAATAATTTTTAAAATACAAACTAGCTCTATTTAATCGTTCATTTGAACTTGGAATTTACCAACATTTCATATTTTATTATTTGTAATATTTTTTACTTATTATTTCTTTGTTTTTTTCTATCTCGTTTCAGAATTTGATGAAGAATTTAATTAATTAATTAAGGAGTTAAGTTTAATAGTAAGATAGCTTAGTTAAAAAACAAAAAGAGAAAGTTGCAATAAATAGAGTTGTACCGAACCTGAGTGTTTTAAGCAGTGACCTATCCCTTTTCAGCAATTCAACAATTTTATAATTTACGACTATTAGAGGCCGTAACATGGTCCTTCGAGCCGGATAGGTTGCTGACAGGTTCATTTATTGCAATAAAATTTGAGCTATCAATACAAACAAAAAGATATTCAATAAATCCGATTTTTTACATATTTACCTACTAACCCCTAATCAAAATGGCAGATTTAGAGAAAACATTACAGTTGCAAAAGGTGCTAAGCGAGCAACTAGACAAGGCCATAATTAATCACAAGAAGACTGGAGAGTCCAAGCGAACAAAATCCTACTATGAAAATAGGATTAAACAAATCACAGAAACGTGGGACGAGTTTAAAGGAAACCAGAAAAAAATCCTCTCTACTACAGAAGTTTCAGATGAGCTGACAAAAGCAGTTAACGCTTATGATAAGAGTGACCAATATGAAGTTTTCGAACAAATTTATTTTGAATTTTGTGGAGAGCTCGAAAACAAACTAGAGAAAATGAAGCAAGATCCAACCCAACCAAGCATACCACAATGCGATCAACCAACAAGGAAGGAAATTGATGTAAAATTACCAAGCCTTGATCTTCCTAAATTTCACGGAGACTATACAGCATGGCGATCCTTCCATGACATGTTTATTTCCATCATACATAATGATGAAAGAATACCACCAGTGCAAAAACTGTATTACTTGCGTTCGAGTTTGAGTGGTGAAGCCGAAAGAATAGTCAGGCAATTCCAAGTGACTGACAAAAATTATTCTGCTGCTTGGGAAGCATTAATTCGGCGTTTTGAAAATAAACGAGCGCTGGTTTCATACCAATTAAAGGCCTTATTTGATCAGCCAACATTAAAAAACGAGTCTCAAAAAGGCATTAAACAATTAATAGATAAAACTCAAGAATGTCTCCATGAATTACGAGCACTCGGGATTTGTACTCAAGAATGGGATCCTATTATTGTTTTCATGATCGTGCAACGATTGCCATTTGAGACACATACATAATGGGAACACACCATTTCCAAAAAGAAGGACATGCCAACCTTAAAGGAGATGTTTGATTTCTTAGAAACAAGGTTTAGGACTTTAGAAGCATTGGCTAATTCCCATACAACGAAAAAAGAACACAACATGTTACAAGGGAAAACTAATTCTTACCACATCAAGCAACAAGAATGTGTAGTCTGTAAAGCAAACCATGAGCTGCAAACTTGCAAACGATTTCAAGCGCTAACTCCCGACAGGAAGAGAAGGGTCCTCTCGTCAAATAAATATTGTTTTCATTGCTTAAAGCAACATGGCGGAAGAAACCACAAATTGGCAAAATGCGACAAATTTCAAGTGCTAAAACCAAATAAAAAAAGGGAGTTTCTTTGGGATCATAAACGTTGTTTAAACTGCCTAAATGCACATTCAACAAAGGCCTGTCCTAGTTATGTGACATGCCATAAATGTAATAAAAGGCACCATACATTTCTTCAAAGATTTACCCAAGGCATTGCTAGCTACAGCACTAATTAAGGTTGAGAATACACGAGGTAAAATAATGTCTCTACGAGCTCTCATAGATGTAGGCTCTCAGAGTTCATTTATTACTGAGGCAACATATCAAATGTTAAATTTAAAGGGGAAATCGACAAGACTCCAAGTAGAGGGTCTCGGCTCCACAAACTTGGCCACAGCTTCAAAGGAGGTTTCTATAAAGTTCAAATCTCATTTAGACCCAGATTTTGAATTACAAATCAACGCATATGTACTGCGAAAAATCACTAATGTGTTTCCACCAAAATTAGCAACAAAACTCGACTGGAGCTATATTCAGAACCTCACGTTAGCTGATCCGAAATTTTTAGAGCCAGGAAATATCGATATCCTCCTAGGCGCAAACGTTTATTCGGAGATACTCACTGAAGGCATAAAACGAGGCAATAAGGGAACTCCAATAGCCCAAAATACCAAACTAGGATGGATTTTATTCGGAGAAATCAATACAAATGAAGAGACGAGATTGATTTCATCCTTTTCAGCACTAGCCCAAAACGAAGAACACGATACCGACATGTTATGTAAGCAACTAAAAAACTTTTGGGAATGGGAAGAATTGCCATTACACCCCGCAATAACCAACGAAGAGGAACAATGTGAAAAACATTATGAAGAAACCCATGTTCGCTTACCAAACGGGCAATACCAAGTGCGACTCCCATTTCGAAACAATCAAGAACCCGAGTTGGGAGATTCAAAAAGGCAAGCCATCCAAAGGTTCAAACATTTAGAAAAGAAATTCAAAACAAATAGGGATTTCCGTGAAGAATATGTCAAGGTTATGGAAGAATATATACAGCTCGGGCACATGGTGCCAAAAACTCGAAAGTCCGAAGAAACTACTCAAGGTTATTACATGCCGCATCATGCCGTTTGTAAGGAAAGCACTACTACAAGGCTTAGGGTAGTATTTGACGGATCAGCTAGAACAACAAATGGCAAAAGTTTAAATGAACAAATGCTTAATGGGCCAACACTGCAACCTAAATTATTCTCAACACTTTTGCGTTGGCGGAAGTCGTGTCGATGAGTTCGAGTGAGTAAGACGTGTTTTCTGTTGTCCAGGCTGAGGTTTTATTTCTGGCCGGTAATTCTAGAGCTATTTTTTCCCAAACCGCGTTCACGTGTTGTTTTTGGATTTCTATCATAGTTGCGACTTGAATGCAAATAACTTCTTTTGATAGTTTATTTGTAAATTCATATTAATTACTTGATTCTCCGCAACGGGAAAACTTTTGCCGCTATCATATTTCGCATACACTCAAACGTGTTCTGCTTGCATACGAAAATGAGCGATTCACAGAAGGGAAATGAACGTCCGAAACGTGGAGCTGCTGCTGGAGGAGAATCCTCATCTTCGCCTTCTCTAGCTCCATCCGCATTGAAGTCTGAAATGGCAAACTTTCATAGTATACTAGAAAAGAAGATAGCATCAATTACGAAGAAATTCGATCTTGCTATTATCAATGCTGTCGACGATATAAAGCAAGTTATTGTTGATATGGAATCCCGAATCATGCAGCTTATCAACGACAGGTATGAGGAGCTGAATACAAAAATAGTTGCCTTGGAATCGAAATATCAAAGTGTCTGCGAATCGCTTGATTCAATGGAGCGCCGACAAAAATTATGTGATGCTGTCATCTCTGGTGTCCCGTTTGTTAAAGGGGAAAGTTTGTTGCAAATTGATAACGCATTGTGTCAATCTGTTGGTCTTGATAAACCCATTCAATTGGCCGGTATTTTTAGGCCAAATCTGCGTAAAAACAAAACTGATCCGGGGATAATTTTGAAATTCAACAGTCCC
>QYTT01084723.1:1926-15981 GCA_006980735.1 Dasypogon diadema
TTTTTTCTGCTTTACATGTTAATTTCTTATTAAAAAGAAAGGAATATGACCTATTTTTTTAAAGCATTTTTCTCAGAAAACTAACATGAACATTAATTAAGACTGAAGAATTGATTCTATATTTATCACAACTTTCCTACCATTTTTACCTTATCTTTTGCTAGCAGATGGTCATCGGTGTGTTAATTTTTGAGGTCTAGATTTCTTTTCTTCTACTACCTACTTGTGTCGTCGAGGTGTTGACTATACTCATTTAGATTTACTTTCAATTGCCTATTTACCGCTACTAGATGGTCATCAAGGTGTTAACTATTTGACCATTCACAAAATTAGGTTCCTAAGCAGAATATTGACCGATCAATACTTTTTTAAGGCATGTTAAGTTCAACTTCAAACCTACTTTTGTAAAGACGAATTTTAGACAACATATTCAATTATCGATAAATGTAAAATGTGTCAGTAAAAATGGTGTTCTTTTGGTCTTTGTCGCAACAATAGCAAAATTTCTTAATCAACATAGAAAATAAATTAAATAACACATGGTATGAAATTTGAAATTAAAAAATCCATATTTAATATGTTGCATAAACCCATTAACGGGGCCAAATAGGTGAAAGCGTTATTCAAATCTCACGTAAATGTTGAACCTACGCGTAATAAAAGATACGAATTTACTATTCAGCTTATTCATATCCCCAAAGAAAAAAAATTAAACTGAACTCTGTACTTTCCAAAAATCAAATCGCACTAATATTTGTCAATATAGAAAAATGCATATATTTTACCCAATTCTTATGATCAAAATCATTATTTATACAACTTCAATTTGATTCGAGTTCCATTTTGAGAAATACTATTCTCGTTTTGTTCTCCAAGGGTGTGATTAATTTTCTTACACACTGTACTTAATCTTAAATTAACATCTAATTAAATTAATTAATTGAAACTTAAAAGGCCAAACGGAACTAAATTTTGGCCATTCCCTACTAAGGACAGGGAAGTTAGCATGAGCATGAATATGTCCAACATTTTAATTCCACTTGGAAGGCACGAAAATTATCCATCAGACACGCGATTGTCTGGAATGACTCATAAGCTTTACTCTCTTGTTATGGGAATAATTACTCCAAACGAATCCTTGATAGGTGAAGGATTTCAACAAAAATAAAATAATTATATTTGGGAGAAATAGAATTGTTTTACGTAACTCAGAGAAAATTTGTACAAACTTGTTAAGAATTTCAATGTATTCTTGTTCGAAAGCATGTCTGCACAAATTCTCGTGAAGATGTTTGTAAACAAATATTGTAATGACGTCGAAAAGATATATAGATCTAGAGAAGATAGATATAGACAAGCATGACAAATTAACATGATTACGTTACCTTCACAGGAAATCCTTAATTTATTCGCTAAAAATATTTTGCTAAAATTAAGAACAGTTCCGATGGTTCGATGTTCTTTTCAAATTCCAAGCACTAAAGTATTTTTATTTCCTCATAATTAATGGAACACGCACTGTCTGTGGAACTGAGTCATGGCTTAGTTACTTTTCACAATCTAAAACCATGGCTAATCAATTTGGGAGCATGCTATGTATTTGCAAATCTGAACTTGAAAATATACTTAGCCTTGACTTTGAAACTATTGAAAATATTTACCTGCGAACAAATTTATTTTGAATAATTTTTCATTGAGGAAATTTTTGGATAAAAAGAAGGGTGTCATATTTTATCAATAGGTTTTGCAGATTTTACAGAATGAATGTTGTAATATGATATTAGCCAGTAAGACTGTTAGATTCAATGGGGAGTCTTCTTCTTTTTCATATGCAACAGTGAAATATTGAGTACAGAGGCAATTTAAGATTATCCACACGGTGCGAACTCTTCAACAGTGGTTGTTGAGGAAAATGTAAAATTAATGGAAAATATTGTTTTTAATAATCGTCGAATAAAAACAAAGATACTTAAAGAATTTCAAAAACAAGTGTACTATAGCTCCAATACTTCACCAACACGTCCACGTGGAAGGATAATTGTTTCCACGACTTCTCAGTACCTGCAATTTAAAAGAAACTGAGTGTAGTTTGCTTTAGGAGTAGGACACTCTTAAAAGACATCAAATGTTTCTGGAGATCAAATAATGGTTCTTCATTTTGATTCTATTACGAAAACAAAATCTGGGTATTATGTTTGCAAACTAAAATCAGAGACTTTATTCCTCCTAAATACAACAAATTGAGAAAGTTCTCTTACTGATAAAGCGCCGACGTGAACGTGTTAAGGAATTGAATAAAGTCATAAATTCACAACTGGAGAAGAAATACACTAGAAGGAATCTAAATAAAAATTTTGTCAAAGCAATGCCCAATATTAGAACATATTTAAGAGGGTCGTCATTTTATCGGGATAAGGATTTGGTTTAGAAATCTAATTTAAAAATAAGAGGCAGCTCAAATCTTATGATGCCGCTAACATATTGAGAATAGAATCTTGATCCAAAAACTGGGCTCCATTAGAATCCATTTTCGGTCTTTTATTCAGTACAAAAAATGTTCTGGATCCATCTTTTTGATATTCCCTGTGGTCTTCAGTCAGGAGTAGTTTCTTCAACTTAAGACTGGACGAATGTTCCTTCAACTCTGGGGCCTCAGATAAAACAATCTTTGCAATTTTTATAGTATAGACTTCCAGTTGGTGGTGATGCAATGACAGAAACACAATTTTATAAGGTTATTGGATCAGAAGTAGAATGCTCGTTCTAGTGTGAGGAATTCACGAAACATTTTCTTCGACGAAACTGATAAAATTTATCAAATTTTCGACACACAACATTGCTTTTCAAAAAGTGATTGTGTTACTACTGTCAGTTTCAAAAGCAAAGTTTTTATTATTGATAAGGAAAATTTCGTCATTATCGAATACATTATCATCTTCTGCAATAACTGTGCTATTTCCACTGAGAACAGATTTATTACTAGTAAGCCGCTCGTTATTTGTGAGCAGATAACTTTAAATAAAATAAATTTCTAGTGGTTATAAAATGAAACCACCTTACATGCAATACGCCAACTGTTTTTCTAGCAATAGGAAAAATGTAACTCTATGGAAGGATTGTCCAATTTGGCCAATTTTCGAACTTCACTTTTAAATTTTAATAAGGTATCCCTGTAGTGAGCCGACGGACAACTACAAAACGATTTCTTTTGGTTTCTCATTATGGCAAAATAGTTTTTTTCTGTCTATTATGAATATTTTTAAATATTTCAAACGTTTGCTTAAACTTATATAACACCCTAGATCTAGAATATAAAAAGGGAATGTGCTGTGATATGATAAAACACATTGCTGTAATCTACTGTTATAATTAATTGATTTTCATCATTTAAGGAGGGTACAACCAAATGATCCTATTTCTGTAACTTGATTGCACATTTAAAAACCTCTCGTTAATATCCATCGCCTTATAAAAGATTTCAATTGTTATTTAGTTCTCAAATCCTTTTCATCCATTCTAACAGGAGCTGAGATACTTTTCTATTAAACATTTGTATATTGCAGATGTGGAAGGAGTTACTGCATTTAAAGTTGATATAATAAAATTATGAGTTATTTTAAATAACTGCTATTCGGATTAGGTGATCTTCTCTATCAACATCTCCAACCATACGAATTTTTGTGTTATCTACCTTCTGATTAAAATTAAATTAAATTATTCGTTTTAATATGGCAATTACATGCATATGACTTAATTATATAGTAATATCGGGTAAAGTAAATAAAACGGAGAGAATATCAATTATAACAATTTTCTTGCAGTAAAAGGCAAAAGCCACTAACAACTTACTCGGCATATTCTGCCACTAAAACTAATTATGGTGCGTAAAGTGCTGTCATTATCGGTCTCGAATACTAATTATTGCATACTTCACTAAAGTAATAAAAGTGTTGAATGTCGTAATAAGGTAGATAGTTTCTTCAAAAATATGCAATTACTCTGTTTTAGTTAAAAATGTGGTAGAAGATCATCTATTAAAGGAATCTGGCTGTGTTAATTGTGAGAATCATCATAGCACAGTTGAATAGTTACATAAAGAAATGCCATTAATAATAATGAGATGTATGTATTTGCAGATGAATAAATGTAAACTTCATAAAAATTACAAGACATTAAAAATGCGAAAATTACTAATTATTAAAAATGACTTGCATTGATCATTAAATTATGAACATCTACAGAAATAAACGTCAGATTTTCTGGTCTTTGAAAAGGTTCAATAGAATAGAAAATTTTAAAATAGTTATTATCTTTCCTATTCAAGTGGGTTTATGTATATTTATGCATTTAGTAACATACTTTAAGAATACTTCCTTATTGCAAAATATTTGCTTGTAATTTCACTAATTGTTTTTGATGTTTTTTCAAATGACTGTCTTTTGCAAATGCTCCAGTAAATTTTTTAAAAATTGGTGTTTTGTACTATATTTGATAATTATAAAGAAATTGCTAGAACATGGCCATCAAACTGGAAAAACTCCGTTCATAATGCTTTAATGCGAACTAGGAAAATTTCCTGTTGAAATATTACCAGCAAAAACGAATATGCAAATCTTCGAATTCTCGTAAACCCCTTCAATAGAAGAAAAATCCTGTTTTCGACGCCATCTAAAAGAAGCAATTATTTTTCATGCAGTAAAATCGAATAGAGAAGAAAGAAAAATACACTTTAACAAATTGCCTGACGTACACTCGACTGTCAAGTTAGAATCACAACACTTGTAATTTTATAAAAAAAAGTAGGTATACAAAAAAACAATTCATTTTATAATTTGTCATTGTGTTCCCACAAATTTGTCGTGTAAGAATTAAATTTTTCCTTGACAAATTTTTGGTTATAAATGGGCCAATCAGATATGTGTGATCATCGTGAGAAGGATACAGATGTGAGGAACACTACAACTTCCAGAAATTCACAACTTTTTTAAATTTTATTGCTCTGATGAAAGAATCGGCATTCCAATAACTCATTACTAGGGGAGAGCGGGGTTAAGTGGGCATTATTATTATTTTTTTTTGTAAACTAATTTCTTAGCAGAGTGCCACATAATTTATTATTCTAATTCACTCAACATTAGATTTAGGTCCAAGATACAATAGAATACGTACGATATATCTAGATTGACCGGGAAAAGGAATATAAGTGAAAAATGTTAATTTTACGGAAGCATTATTTATTTGTTTTGAGTGATATTTTTCTTTATTTAATTAACATATCTCATTTTTTTGTTTGGTTACTCAATTCGCTGTTTAGCTTCGCTACTCAGTACATGTAACTTGTTTCAGACTTAATTTAACCTAAGTTGTTGTACTATTATATTTTTTTAGACAAATCTATTGATTCAGCATTGAAAAACGTGTAAAAATTTGGGCATAAATATTTTAGCGCTAAGAATGTAAGGATACTTGTAGATGAAATAAATGATTATTTTTGTTAGGGTATAAGAAATTGGAGAATTGAAAAAAAAAAAACTTACAATACATTGCTTCTTTTAGATACTAAATTCTATTTAGCCTGAAAACAGAAAATCACGTAATATTTACATCTGCATCTTGAAGAACAAATGTAGCAATGTAACACGTCCTATTGCAAGGAACTCTAAGGTAATCGATGTGTTTATCGCTGTAATCGATGCGTTTATCGCTTTTAATCAAAATAAATGTAGTTTGTAAGTATTTATAAAAATACAAGAGTCTGCCAAAAACTCCAAATGAAAGAGACTGCCACGCAAGAATAAGATGACTGTATACACGAAAGCAGAAAAAAAAAAACGAAGAAAACAATTCGAAGAGACATACTAATAACTTTAATATAAAAAAAAGGGGAAATGAATTTGTTTTTTTACTTTCAGAAAAAGCCACTTCGATATAGTAAAACGCTGTAAAATTTTCCACGGCGCGGTAAGTTTGTGTTTGTGCACCACGTGGTTGTACAAAATGTAAACAAATATTTGCCCTAAAAATCCTGCTTTCTAGTGCAATTCCAAGAAAAAGGCCTGGCCCATTGATTTAGAACGGATGAAAGAAAAATAGCAATTTGGAAATGGAAATCCACGAGATTTTATAGTTTTTCTGGGAAATACTAATTTTTACGGAATGAAATTAAGGAATATTCTGAGAAGAATTCTCAGAGCGAGCTCAATTTTATTTTGCTGGGCTAAGTTAATTGTCAGAACATTTTAAGAAGTTGTCTCAATTTTTTCTATGAAAACATCTTCTCCTCATTTCAAGAGGTAGAGCTTCCCGGGAATTGTGATCTTTTGTCTACCTAGTTTGTCTCTGTCAATCTAATTATTGATGAAGAGAGATGAATAGAGCGGTCATAATTGATTTCTTTGAAACTTTTAGCCCAGACGTTTTATCCCTTTTCATCTTTCATTATATATGTAGGTAGAACTCGTATCGTCATATTTCTTAATAAATAGGAAAATTGTGAGTTTTTCTTGCTTTTTCCTTCTTATTTAGATAAATTGGCAAACACAAAACCCAAATATTCAAGGTCAATAAAAATTTTTCATTGCAATGTTCGAGGTCGGGTTTATTATTATTTATGTTCGTTAGTTTTACATTCTAGGCATAAATCAGGAGTTTCTGTTTGCATGATGTACGGAAAGATTTCTTAATTTCATAACATTTAACAGTAAAAGTACATATATCTAAAATTTATCATGACACGGAATCGAAAGCTTTGCTGAAAGTTAGCAACACCAGGACCACTTAGCTGAACCTTGTCTAATCCTTCGTGAAGGTAAGATGTAACTCTCAGCATTATGGAAGGGCGAAACCCAGATCGTCCTTTTGATAGCAATTTATTTTCGGATATATATTTAATCATTTGAACATAAATTAGTTTTTGATTGCCTTGACGAAAAAACAGAGCAGGCTTATCGACTGATAGTCACATGGCTCAGAACTTGAGGGACTTTTTGTGCAATAAGTAATGCGATGACTTGTTTCTATGCTCTAGAAAATTGAGGTCTCATTATGCAGAAGTTAAAGATGTGGGTGAGAACTGGTACCATTTCAGGTACAATCATTTTTATAAAGTGAGAAAATAATTTATCTGAGGCAGTTGCGTCAGATTTTATGGAATATGTATATTGCAAAATGACGTCATGTGAAAGAGGAGGTATCTGTCGTATAGTTACGACCAAGGTCAATGAAAGTTTGAGGCACATTACAATAACGTGAAGCGAAATAAATAAGTGCATTAGGATTTTAGTTTACGTCCAAAAATACGATGAGTTTCCTGGTGAGCAAGTTGGTGTTTTATAACCAGTCCTATCCTGAACTACGTTCAAAACGGAAAAAGTCTCGAAAACAACAACAAATTCAGGGGTTTTGAGACTTTTCCCGTTCCGAACAGAGTCTGGAATAAGGCTAAATTTGTGCGCTTAGAAGGTTTCATGAAAGATTAATTTTATTATGCACATGTTCACACATTCGATACATCCCGCTTCCCCATCAAATTAAGTCAGGGTGAGCCAGGAGCAACCACGCACTTCTGTGGGATACGTGTGTTCAGGAAGACTTGTTTTAAAATTTGAAAAAATCGACTAGAATGTATAGAATTAATTTAAGATTGTTTATTGCTGACTGTTTGATGAATCATGCCCGGATTAGTCCAGACAACTTTATACAACTGTCAAAACATTTTCCATACAATTTTATGTCCTTCGTGGCGTCGTTGAACGCAGAAAGTTGTCCGGACTAATCCGTACAGCCTCATTAAACAGACATAATTATAGTTAGTTATTTGATGTTTTCTTTTTCGCAAAAGGATAATACCCACAACATCATTCATTTAACTCTTATTTCCTTTTCCTTGTTCAATAAAACTCAGAAACGTTTTCATCAAATTTGAGTACATGTTTAAACTGTGCAACTCTTCCTAAAAATTTACTTTATCTAAAGTTGACTTATCAAGGTGTGTCCGCGGTACGCTCTGAAGAACTCGTTTTGTCCGGAGAATATACTCCAAATCAGAAATGTTAAGTTGCCTTACAAGTCTGTGGGGCTTATCTATTTTATTCACAATTTTTACGATTCCATAAATCCACTCCCTTTCGTACATGGAAATGGTAAACATTATACATATTGGGAATTCTTTGTATACTTCTTCCATAAAATGCATTGTCAGGGAAAATAGACTTTATCAAAAAGTACATATTAAAAATTAATAGAACAATTAGATTAATTTCATTCGGAGAAAAAATGTGCGTGTTTTGCTGGTTTTTTCGTATTCGCACATGTTTAACGCCTGTGTGTGACAGTTGCGTGCACTGGACGAGTGTGCGAGGATGTCATTTCAAATATGCAATTCGGGCGAAACGAGAGAAAACGAGATGGCAACAAAAATCAAATTCATCTCTCCACCAAACCTGTCGCTTACGTCACCTTTAATCAAAATTTCGATTTTTACATCTTTTAAACAGAAAACTTTGAAAAAATCAAATCAATGTGGGAGTTGAAATCACTAAATTAGATCAATGGACAATTTGCAATGCTTGGACGTCTTTGGAAGACATTTTCATTGACTCTGAACCGAATGAATGAGTGTAGGAGAAAATTTGCCTGCAAGATATGTAATTTCTTACCTGTTTTATCTCCTGTGAATCGATTTCTGCCAGTTGCCGTTCCATTTTTGGATTAAAACGGAATTACAAAGCAGCTGTATCTCATAAAACTATTGAGAAAATAGAAAATCTCGGTGACAGCGCCAGTGATGAACGTCAATCCCCCATCCAGAATGTCACCATTGTTCTATAAACTTTTACCAGCTTAATAAATACAGGAAATTACACCTGAACTTTTAAGAACTTTTATTAACTGTTAAACCGACTCAAGAACACTATTTTAATCCCAAATATACCCAGCTTTAGCACAAAAAAGAAACTACAAAAAAAAACTCCGGAGATGAACTTCTTCCTACGCAATTAAAATCTGTAAAATACAGATAAACCGATTCAATTTTATCACTAATTAATTGTTTAGATGTTCACCCTGTTCTTTTCAAGGAGGAATTACTTTATTTTCAACAATTTTCTGTGGAATTTGCGGCACTTTCTCACCGATTTTTGTGACTCTGTTCTATTTGCATGGCGGCCATGTTACTTGTGTGAATGTATTGCATCTTGTCAAGAAACGAGCGAAATTTATAATGAACTTAACGAATCTTAGCGACATCTAGTGAAAAGTATAAGAAATATATATAATAAATTGAAAATTTAGTTTTTATCATTCAAGTACATTGAGGAACAAAATTGATAAAGCAGAATCGAAAGCATAATTCCATACTGCATCAAAATTCTTGTATATAATTTTCAAATACATACAGAATTTATGCCGGGAAAGTAAATTGTAAACCTGTCATTTACAAATGACTACTATTTCCAAAAATCCACATCACTTTGAAATTCACATTTAATCTATTCTATATTCTATTATAAAAAATGTATTTCAACTAACTTTCGTTAGTTAAAATTGAAAAGTCGCTAGTGTATATAATAAGATCCTCTTCTCTATTAATGTTATTATTTACTTATCCATCTAAACCTGTCATTTACAGTGTCCTCTTTTTTAACCTTACAATTTTAGTACATTTTAGTACATGTTTTAGAACAATTAGAAAATTAGTACACGCACAGATTGACAACACACGCACACATTGGCAAAACAGGTTTGAATCTTAACTATTAAATACATAAACCATGTGAGAAGCTTCCGCGAAAATTAGCTATAAAGTTCCTTTTCCCTAATCAACAAATTCGGGGTATTCCCCGCTCTCCGGAGTGCCAGGTCAACCGGAAATATTATTTCTGCTGTTGAAAGTACAAAACCCAGTCATTTCAAGATAGCTTCAACAATTCTCAAAGACTAGGATTACGGTAATAGAAATTATCATTTTTAATTAAATAATAAATACTAGAAAATATCCCAAGTTTTATGAAATTATTAATTTTGCATGTATTACCTTTCTTTTTAAATGCTTTATTATTATTGCAGTTCTCGGAGATGTTATTAACGCCTGCGGAGACTGGCATCATTGTTCACCTCGGACGAGAGAAGGTTAGAGGTTCAGAGATCGCTGCTGCTAGCCTAATCCTTAACTTTGTGCTTGTTTTTGTGCTCCTCTGTTCTTTAGGACGGATCAGGGGTTTGAAGAGCTATTCCCAAAAAATGATTTCTTTTTGTACCAAGTGATTTTTGTTAAACAAAAGCCGAAAAATTTATTTGACAAAATTTTTGTTCTGAATGAAACCAAAACAAATTAAAACCGATTTGGTGAAAACCTTCCTCTGGTTCCAAAGGTTTCCTGTAAAAGATTTCAGAAAATTTTTATAAAGGTTGATGTACACTTTTTTATGGTACCTACGGAAACTACTGAAATTGACCGGCTTTTAAGAATTTTTGATTCCCAGGAGTTCGAGGAAAAGGTCTTTCTAGCCCTGGAGGAATGAAATGACTGTATTTTCGTATTCCCGTCTTGGAAAGCTTGCGTTTTATGAACAGGACATTTTTCGTTCTGAAAAGAGAGCAAGTCGGGTGAAAAAAGTGATGTAAGAATTTCGTTGTGATTGAATTTGATTTCGATGACATCATTGATTCCGATCGAAAACGCAACGGAGAGGATATGTGGCTTTTGCGTTATTAAAAGTAGATCAACCCGAACTAATTACGTTGATGTTTGATTTGTAAATTGTTTAAATTTATTGTTCATCCAAGTAATAGTTCACCAATTCTATTTTCTCTTGCCTTGCCTCGGCTGACGTGTCGATTTCTCCCTTCGGGAACACTATGAAATTGAAATTTATTCCTCATATCAATGCACGATGTTCCCAAAAGTAACTCCATACTTGAATTAATTAAACTTCAGTCTAAGGAGCTCTCTGATCTTCAAATTACCTAAACATTATATAACTCGTTTTTCAGGCCACTGCTTGGGTATGCTGAGATCTTAGACCATAAAAGAAAGAGGACAAAACAGTAAGCTAAAAACTGTAGGCTTTCTTCTTCTAGTGTTGGTGAAGCGCTTGCATTAGTATTGGTAGTATTTTCTCAAATGACGTAGAAGAGTTGAGGGGAAGAGTTGAGAACTACGTCCGTTGTATTTTGATGAAACAAGAGATTTTGAATATTAATTAGTTTCCAAGGGATCTATACTTCAAGTTTTAAAGAATTCTATAGAAGATATTTTAAAAAGCAACGTAATTTTAATAATTTCTTGAAAGTTATTGAACCCTCCCAAAAAATTTTTACAACTCTGCCTATGGAATTCTATGGGGAACATGTCATCTTAGGGGAAACACTCTTGTCCCTTTCGTACTCTTTATTCAGAAGTAAAAAAGCTGGTCATACCGACACCTATTTTATGTGTAATGTCTTGTCTTCTTTGTTTTATGGTCTAAGGCTGAGATGCAGAAATTACTTATCAGCCGTTCGGGGAAAAGGGGTGTAACGCTACCTCTACCAAGAGATGAGGCGACTGCTTATACGCTCTCGATAGCAATAAGCGCAGATTCTTCGGTATCGCTGGGACTACTTAGTTCCTTGGGGTTCTCTCCCATGGGCTACCCCCTGAGGGTCTGGAATCCTTTCTACGCCGTCCGTTGGCTCCATCGCAACTGCTATAAGTACAACTTTTATCAGATTTGCGCTCAAAAGCCTGCCTTAGAAGACTACGATCTTTCTACTTTATCAATTTTATTTCATTGAAAAAACGATGTAACAGCAGCATTTGAATTTTAATATTGACTCTTTGGAACTGTTGGTAAAGTGTCCTTTAGGGTCGATAGTCACAATTTGAGCGGTCTTCTTATCTTGCATGTCAACTTGTCAAGAATTAACTACGGAAAGCATGAACCCATTAACTGCATGTGTTTTATAGTTAATAGTATTATGGAACTTAACTTTAATGCCTCTAAAAGTATAAGACCCGCCTCTGTTTAGTCTTATCATTTTTTGATTGTATTCTCAAACATTATCGCACCATTTGATTTTCTTAATTTTAATCTAAACTTACTAATAGTTACATGTCTTGCATGGCGTTGTGGCAGGCTCAGCATCTCAGCAGAGAGAGTGAATGTTTCTCGGCACTCCACTGGTTAACGTAAAAATTGAAATTTGTAGGCAGACCTTCCACTTTTCGTAATTTCAGTAAATTAAATTGTAGCAGTTCTGTTTACTGAATCCAAATAACTCATAAATGCGCTGAAAATATGCACTGCTAAGGCATACGGTGCCTACAATAAAAATAAACGGATCCTGCGTATTAGAGAAGGAAGAAGAAGAAGAAGAGGAATACAATAAACTGAAATATATTTTATTTGTTGTTTTAGAATTGTAATAAAATTCAAAATAAATAAATTTATTCATATTTGTTCGAGGAAAAGGTATACTGTACGTGCTTACACGGGTCGCCCCGCCCCCCGGGAGCCGCTATACTCGACGACGACGAGTAGAGTAAAACCATACCCTTAATTTCACTATGATAATTTATATACAGATATGTATAAGAGTTGATTTGTCTTAAATAATGTAACAAACAAATTAGAACAAATATTGCACGTTTGCTTTGCTTAGAGACTAACTTAGTTTGTAGCGTAAGTACAAATTTTACATAAAAGTGAAATGACTTTAACAATGTTCTGAAAGCAACACAATTTCATAGATACATTTAATTAATTAAAACATTAAAATAGTGCTAATATTATTTCGATGATGTGACCAACGGACTGGTACTATACCCTTGGGTACTACACGTGGGCAAGGCAAAGGGGTTGAATCCGCTAACAAGTCCTCCGACTCCTGGAAATAAAACAGAAAAAGATTTTATTGTGAAAAGTATTTTTTTTTTTGGTTATTCGCTGTTAATGTGCGGCTAAAAACATGTTTTTTTGTTTTGTTGTGAATAAAATTGAAAATCCATAGAATTATTTTTCAAATTGTATTTTAGTAGGGAGCTGCCTTGGTGGGTTATAATTTAATTATTTGCAGCTTTTAATAACTTCATAAATAGTCTAAAAATCTTCTTCTGACTCTCTTAAATTATTGTGATTGACGTGAAGTGCAAATAAAAAAGAACTACAGACTCTACGTGTAAATTTAAATGAAAAGATTTTAAAATATAATTAAAAGCAGCGATTTGAGGTATGACGCACTGTACAGGATACCATCAGCATCAGATACCAAGTGGGTTCACGAGTGGTGGCCTCGAATAACTAATAATGGATCCCAAATCAAACGTCCCCCAAGCCAAACTGGAACAGGATATGCTAAGGGCTGTGTGGCTAAGGAGGGGCTCAGACCCTAGTTTTACTATAGTCGTCCTATGATAATGTAAATTCTTAGTAAAAGTGACCGTCATCTCTCTACAACTCGTTTGATCATGAGCTCGATTTGTAAAATTAAAAGTGAAGAAGATGGCACATTTCCATAGTCCAACTGCAGACGTAGAACAATTGTCTTAAACCACTATGGATGGAATTTAAATCTTATAGATCCTGTCGTTGCAGAATGAAGCAATTTGTAAATGTCAGACAATCTACTGCCAGCAGTTTCGTCTGAAAAAGTGTCCCCGGAATGAGGCCTAAGCAGCATGCAGCTAGGACCGACTACCAAAGAGGAGCTAAGTGGATGAGAAAGAAACACTATAAGTGGACTATAATGGGCCTCAAGAGGTCTACAAAAAATTGCTTAAATGTTTTTACTTTATCCAAAGCCACTTCTTCACAAAACTCAAGACGTGGGTGTGATTCGGCACATTTAGAAGAGTTCTTTTTTCTATTTCGAGTTTGGAAGAGTATAGTTGTAAGAATTTCTGTTTCCTTTTTTTCCCTGCTGATTTCAATATAAATTGAGCTCATCCAATCAATCCAATTCAGGCAATACTAGGAGTACTGAATCAATATAAGTTCAGTATCGGCAGTAAAAGGCTTGCGGAGAACTTTGTGAAAAAAGTTTAAGTGGCAAATGAAACTCAATTGCAATAAGAAT
>QYTT01084724.1:2335-30132 GCA_006980735.1 Dasypogon diadema
ACTAGGACCGGTTAAAGGAAAAAAAAGATAAGTATTCTTTTTATGATTGCATATTTGGTTAATGTTAAAATTGTGACCCCCAAATCGCGATGCACTGCCTTGCGCGCTGAAAATTACGAAATTACGAGATTGTAAATTGGTTATCGAGTGTTTGCAAATCTAGTGGAAATTTTTTCTTACAATTTAGTGACAAATCAGTGAAGGAAAAAAACGAAATAAAATTTTATAACGTTTTAATAGGTAAAAGTGGTGTTTTATGGTGGCAGCATAAATTTATGAGTCGTGGACTCGAGAAAACCACGTGGCGCCCAACACATATTGGTCCCACCCCTTCTTCAGCTAGCCGGCGTATCGGTTGCGTACCTACGAGTACGTAACAAATCATGATTGCAAAGGAGGGAATGCTTGCAGTATACATCACAAGCACTATGAGTTTCGAGCTATACAAACAAGTGAACTGTAGGGAGGATCCATAGTTAAAGCAAAAAGCAGAACCAGGTTCTATCTACGTGGATTAGTTTTCAGTAAGGGATGCGGCAGGGCAGGAAGTAGAGACGGGAGAAACGGATTTTCTATAAGCTTTGACAGCCAAATAGGAAACCAATGAGGAAGACGGAAATTACATTACTTGTATGACTTTCAATACAATTCAAAATCCCAAGCTGAATGATATCTTTGGTTTTCAACGGCAGCAGACTTCGTTTCCATTCACTAATGCGAAAGTCGTACGGGGGTTTTGCACGTTGTATAAAGTCAATGGGTTTTTGATGTTTCCTACTTTTTACTTTGTTGTTTTAAAGAGCTTAAATCTCTTCACAGAAAACAGATTAAAATTAAAGGTAAAGGTGCTCAATATTGACATTTCAAACTGAATTTATAAAAATCTTACATTCAAAGCAGAATATGCGAATTTAAATGCGACATCTGTCAGGATCTGATTTGTTTTAGTGTAAAAGGTAAGAGTTTAATTAATTAGCAAGGTGCTGTCACGATATACATATAAAATAAATATATGTTTGTATATAAGAATATATGTATAGCGATATTAAATTGACGAACCTTAGGTGATTCAGTATCGAGTGCTATATTCCTTGACATTACCTCCGAAGGGGCCATTGTTAAGGTAAAGAATATACCTATAGTAGATTCTATTTGTTGTAGAAGCTAGAGAGGGGGAAGAACTATGACAAATTGAAATTTGTGATATATAAATTGTACTATTGTTTTTAGTAAATAAAATCTTTCCATAATCTATAACGACAATAAAACTAAAGTAGTAGTAGATTTATATTTAGAATAACCCAGGTACTTTGAATTTTTTTTCTTTCAACTGATTGAAACCAACAGATGGCAGGTCCATCGAGAAGTTTTCTTTTCCTATTGAAGAGGCAAAGTTCAGCTTTCTGAGGATTAGCAATTAATGGGATGACGCTTTACATCAGCGCTCACGCGCTTGTTACCATATATACCAGACATCTTGGCTTAGATACAAATAGAAGGGCAGTTGAACTAACTACTGCACTACTTATTACAGTATTAAACAAATTATAATTGGACCACTTACAGTTTCTTAAAGATACATTTAAAAACTTGCAACTTAACAACAACTTAATATGCAAGTGTGGTGCTTTCTTTAAGGCAAACATTTAATATACCTACTCAAATATTCCTCTCTGAAAGGTTTATTTTGTTACTTAAAGAAACCGTTGTAAAGGAACCACTTTAATTTCAAATATTCTGCAAACTCAGGGCTCTCATTAATTCTCATATCTTCCGCTGGCTGCACACACGTACTATGTCCGATTTAATGGAAAATTTATTTAACCGGATTAATTAGTATTCATGGTCAATGGAGTTTCCGGAAATTTTACGAACTTTATCCTTCCCATATGGTCATCTCTGAAAACCATGCATTAAAGACTTTTATTCGTTTTAGCTTGGGATAACTTTGAGTTCTGACGACAGCAATGATAGTGGTGAGAAAGTGCCTTGAAACTTTTATATGCACTTTCAGGCACAGTAGGACGCAATAGCGTTGCAAAGTTTTTTAAAATTTCCTCTTATATGTAATTTTTTTTTTTGCCTTGCTGATAGGTTTTTGCATGACATGCAGAGTAAAAATTCATCTTTAGTTCTGTAAAAGTTTTGGAAGTGCATGAAAGTATGTTTGATACATACTTCTACTTAGTTTTTTTTTATTTAAGAAAAGCTCTGCAGAGTTAAGAACATGCTTCAAAATTTTTAACTGCGTTCTTTACTACTTGCTGAAATTTAATTATTTACTATTTCGTTTTCTGTTATTTTATTGAAACTCATATGAGCAAAAGAAACTTTGATGCTCTAGGTAAAAAAAACGAATAAGGTCTCTCTGGAAATATAGCATGTTTGACAGCAGTTAGATAAGAAGAAAAAAATTTAAATTTTAATTAAGTATTTTAGAATGATGCAGTTTTTCAGTATTTATTTCGACATTTCCTATGTCTTACTGACTTTATTATAGACCATCCCTGCCTAGGCTACGTGCATCACTTGGTCAACCGCAAGACTTTTACGAAAACAATGGGGCAGCATCGAGACAGTCCCTCGAACTCATACCAATTAGAAGACTCATCCAACCGGTAGCAGAAAACACAGCAAGAGGAATGGATATTATCAGCGGTCATACCACCAATAAAATCCAGAATGCTCAATCTTCTAAACGGATTTTTTGAAATTGAGTTGAAGAGTCCAATGCAGAGAGCTATCCAACTGCCCTTTATTTGAATGACTTGGATCTTACCCCTTGTAAAAAGAAATTTTCTTTTCCCCTATTGTTTCCATGCAGTTGGAATTAAATAAAAGCCAAGGAAGTCGTTTTAGATAAAAACAAAAACCTGGGGTGAAAATCACAGTTCAAAGCAGAAATGGAGAAGATCTCCCTGGTTTTATTAACTTTCTGAAAATCCATCGGTATTAACTGGGGTCTCAAACAATGGTAACATATCAGCATAACCTGAGCGATCATCATGAACACGATTGCCTTAAAAAATACAACCCAAATGTTTTATCCTATAGAAAGAGAAACAACACTAGAGCTCTGGGTTATACACGTGTATTGAACTACACGTGTCCACGAAGGTTCGAACTTGTGTTCAGTTCGCCTTTAAAAACACGAACCCGAACTACACGTGTATTGTAACGGGTTCGAACTACACGGACTTTACTAAGGTTCGCGTAACTCATGTTTTGCATACACGGCCTTAGTAAGTTTCTTACTTTTACATTCAGTGGGAGGCTGAAAAACACAAGATCTTGGAATATATGATGTGTGAAATGAAAGGGGAAGATGACTTCTATGCAGGATGAGGGGGTGGTGAAAAACGCAGTCGAAGTCTAGCAAAGGATTATATCTCAGAAACCAGAAAAGATAGCGGCACGTATGAGGTCTCAAATGAAAGGGGAAGATGAGCTCTATGAGACAGTTCGACAAGAAATGATAATTACTGTGTGAGGGGGTGGTGAAAAACCAAGTTTAAAGGTAGAAGAGGCGACATCTCAGGAACTATAGAGATATCGGTACGTAGCTAGTATCGTAGTTAAATTTCTTCCCAGGTGCATATCGCATTAGCTACAGATAACCAACTCAGAAACCTGGGCTGGTTACAAATTTAATTCCAAGCTTCAAACATAGGCAATTTGCGAGGCTACATCTCTTATTAGATTTGGATGCTGCTAGGAAATCATTACATTAATTCTACTCTGGGAAGTAACTACATTGTTAAATCCGTTAGGTAAATAACTCTGCAAAAACTTAACAATGAATAGGTAAATGTCGGATGGAAACCAAAAATTCCCATCAACCAAATACATTTTTTTCTTTTTCTTTTTTTAGACTTTCCAATGCCATACTGAACACAGTCTTTCTTTTAGAATAAAAATGAAACCTAAATGTGCTTGGATGTGGAATTGTTTTTTCAATGTCAGATCTAACGAAAATAATAACAAAGCATTGAAAATTTATATTCAAATACCAAAATAGATTTGATCTTATCATCAAAATTTTAGGAAACAACTGGAACCCTTACCAAGGAAATTTAAGTACGGCATTATTGTTTTCTGTGAAACTAAAGGAAAACATTCCTTCTTTGATATTGATATGGTATATTTCTAAACCGTACCTCCAAAGTTAAATATACCTCTGGGAAGTACTCGTATTTCTCAATTATCTTTTAAAGTGTGTCTAAATTCAAAGTTTGCCTCCAAAAATATCGGTTTTTCAAGGGAATACAATTTCAAAGGATTCCTTTCTATCGCACTTCTTCAGTCCACTTTTGTTTTATCTTTTAAAAACTCTAAGTGGATACATTTTTGTGTAGATGTAATGAAAAACGTGTTCAGAATGTTCAACAGACTCACGTTTTAGTGATAACATGATTTAGCTACGTTTGGGTTAGAAGAACAAAAGGTAAAAATTTTTATATGCACACCGTTTTGAGGGCGAAACGATTTGGGGTGAAAGCAGATCTTGATTGCCATATTTGTTATGATTTTGGTCGCGTTTTTTTGATAAAAATTCTTAAGTCAAATAAGATAAATAACTTGTAAAATAAGACATTTAAAGAGAGTACTTATTTTTTTAATTGTTTCCACGTTGATGTGGATTATTTTAATTGGAAATAATAGTATTATTGCGGTAGATACGTTTGAAAATTAATGTTTGAAGTTGTTGCTGCTAAAAAAGTAGTTAGTTTTCGCATAAAAAGAATTCGTGCTTACCCGATCCAAGCTATATTCGACAAAGAAGTTGTTTTGGTTTACTTTCCGGACCTCTGACTTTTAAACTGTTCGACGTAGACAAATAGGAAACTAAATTCAGTGGATTTGAATCGTGGAATCGAATTGTAAAATACTTCAAAACAAAATAGTAGATAAATTACGTTTTCTACTGCTTCTATTAATGCATAATAGCATTCCACAGTCGAAAGTCTTGTACAAATTTCGTTGTTCAGTAAATTAAAAATAAAAAGACAAGAGAAGAATAACAGAAAGATATAAATAACGAAAAGGTTCTTATAGATGTCACATTTCAATTTACTAAGAAAGTAGTAAGTAATAATCTTACAAAGATCATAGTAAACTCCGCAAACGGTATCATCCACGAGTTTAACTAGCCGCGTAATTATTGATAAAACAGAAAAAATTGCGGTCCAAGAATCGATCCTTGGGCAACACCACTTTTAATAGGAGAACTTTTCATTCTGTCCAATAAGATAATGTGAAATTAGTCTATAAGCCGAAGTTGAGGAATTAAACTTTTGTAGCATAACTGATCAATCTCACCAGAAGCTTTTGAAAAATTAAAAAAACACAGTTTGAAAGTTTTAACAAAATAGATATGATATTAGGTTTGGATTTGAAGTCCGACTGAGAGGGTGAAACGAAATTATTATTTTCAAGGTAAACTACCATTTACCATAGACAAAAATATTCTCAACCAAAAAGTCCATTCGACCCTTTATCATCGGTGAATATCACCGCTACCTTTAGAAGCTTCCAGTCCCCCATCGTCGGACTTGACATCCGGTACAGAGTTTGTTATTCCAGCAGCGTTGCATCAGGAAGCAATTATTGAGGTAATAGCTCTGCTAGTAGATGCAACTGCTCTTCTTAGTCGATCAGCAATTAAGATCTTTTAAATGCCTGCAGGGCTAGTGGAAGCCATAACAAGCAATAGTCGTCGCTGGATATTTTATAGGTATAGGGGACATAGTACGGATCATTGGCAAGAATTTTTTTTGCTCAATCCATCGTTTCCCTGTCCCAGTGTATTAAACATAAACGCTTTCAACTTTCACCGTCGCACTCCAGACCTGTTACAAATGGTGGACCCAGACAGGACCCCTAGGGTTCCCATTTACATTTCTTTAGAAGATAATCGACAACGTCAGGTAATTTTCCTGAATCGTCCTGTAAGGAAATAAATGAAGATAGTTTCCAAAAACAGTTTAAGGATTTTTGTCATTGTCGCCGTATCCCGGGTGGACCTTGTTGAGCCCAATCTTCGTAGTGTTTTTCCTGCGTGTGAGGCAGGCCGCCTTGCAGATAATCTTAACAGAGCGGGTGAACGCGAAGTCGGGAGCATTTTTAGAATTAATAAGCATACATTTTTAGAATTAATAAGCATTCAATTAGAAAAATAATATTTTATCATATTTCATTGTTTCGTTACTTTAAAAATTCTTATAGTATTCAAATTTGAATCAGTTAAATTTTATACTGCTATTTCTAGTGCATTATGGGCATAATAGATGACTCAAATGAAGGAAACTCTTTCAATATGAAACTAACAAATATTGCAGGGTGCCACCGCATTCTTACGATCTCCTATCGAAATGAAATATCCTCGGTTAATTATCCTTAATTTTTTAACACCTAAAAAATTCGATGATGTGATATTTTTTTATTTTTAGAAAGGAAATTTAGGACATCACAGAGAAATAGCTTTTCTGAAAGTTGACAATAGTATCTAATTGGAGAAATTTAATGGATCCTCTTACTGTTATGATTTCAAACTTAAAGGAATCTAGTCAGATAATAATCCACTTTTACATTTTTACAAGCTTTACTGAATTTAATAAAATCATTTTCATCTTAGTATTAACAAAACATATAAATTCATGCATATCTTTACAATCGACTCTAAATTCTGAAAACCCTCGAGCGAAATACAACAAAACTGAAACAATCACTTATCGATTTTATGTCGATTTTACTTACAGTATTTTGAGACTGACAGCTTTCATTTCAGGATATGCCGAGGAAGTGACGTATATTGGGGTTATCCCGACATTTCTGGTTTAATTTATGAGAACGTTGGGTGTATTCGAACAAGTACAATGGTACATTTTGTCACGATTTAATCTTCTTTTCGGAACAAAATAAATTTAATTTTACATTCTTTTCTAAAAGGTTGTCAATATTTGCGAAGCTTTTAAGTAACAGTACAAAAAAGTATTTTTTATTTCAAAAAATCCTTTTAATGACATATTTTGTGACAATGTCATGACTCATAGCGACATGAGTATGTCGACCAAATGAATCCCAAAGGAAATTAGGATACGTGAAGCTGATTTCAGGAGAAAATTTAGTCATAGTCAGTCTTTAAACGGTTTAGCATTTGAACTGTTCTTATAGCAACCTTTAGGCCAATTTTAGCTCATAGCAACAAGCATTAACACATTGGTTGCCACAATTAGCACTGATCTGTTGATATCAAACAAAGAATAAATAACACTAAGAAAGAAGTGGCACAGAATGATTTGGAAAATATTACAGTTATAAAAGTGGCTTGCCCCTGACTATTAGAAATTAGCTAAAGTGTTGCTCCTAGAAATAATTACCGAATTAATGAATATTTCACAGCTTTAAAAAAATAAACAAAGAAAGATATTGGGATGTTGAATAAGTTCTCGCTGTTTCTTTATAAAAATTAATGCTTTATTTTAAAAAAAAATAGTAAAAGACACTTCACTCAAAGTGTTTTCCATTGCTAGCCACTAGTTTTTCCCATCTTTCTGGCAGCATTTCAATTCCACGTAGGAAGAACGATACGTCTTTTGAGGCTATCCAAGAGTCGACCCAATTTTTGGCATATTCATAAGGATAAAAGTGCTGCTAGGCTAGGCCATGTGCCATCGATCAGAACAAGTGATAATCCGAAGTGGCAATGTCTGGTGAATACGGCGAGTGGGCTAAGACTTCTCATTTAAGCGTTTCCATGTAAGTTTTCATCAGTTTTGCAACATGTGCCCAGGCGTTGTCATGCTGTAAAATCACTTTATTGTGACTCTTTGCATATAGCGGCCGTTTTTGCTTTAATACTTGGCTCAAAAGCATCAATCGACAGCGATCTCTCCTGATGGTTTCGTGCGGTTGGGCAGCTCATAATAAATTATACCTAGCTGATCCCAAATAAATACAGGGCAGAAACCATGGATATTTGGCTTTGCCGACGATGTTAATGCATGACCGGGCTTACCCCACTATTTTCTACGCCTTAGGTTTAGCGTAGTGTATCCAATTTTCATCGCCGTTCCAATGATTCTGCAAGTTCAGCTGGAGTCTGGCACCAATCGTCATGAAGTACTGCCTCCAATTCTTCGTTCTCAAATTTTTTCGATGCTGCAAAATCATTATTTTTGAAGCATCTAAACCAATCTCTACATGTGCTTCAGCTACAGATTTTTTAAAATAAAAAAGTGCCGTAGAATTCCCCACAAATAGCCTTTTTTGGCATGTTTAGCAATATGAAAAAAAAGTTGTTAACATTTTGTAGATGTAAATATCATAAAATTATATAGTTAAGCAATTTAACTCGGTGTTCAACGTATATAATTTTTTCATGTATATAGGAACTTTAATAAACGTTATAAATAACAATACACAATACAGAGGAACAATACACAATAATGCACCATAATACGTTTCACCCGGGTTTGCGTATTCCTTGTAATTTTCTTAATTAAAATTTTTCCAAAGGAATTATCTTTTATTACAGGCCAGTTTACTTTGCTAGGGATTGCCACCTTCCACTTAATTAAATAGCAATTCACAACTTTTCATAACTTTGTAATATTTTTTATACTTTACTTTTAGATTTTCAGTTTTAAGTAAGCCGCTTATTTCGTTAGTGCCACAAAAAAATGCATCACTCATATAAAAAGCAGAAATATTCCATTAAACAAGGCAAAGGACCTCAACGAAAAGTACTCTTAACATTTTCCGCAGAATGTTTACAACGTCGTACTCCTTTTACACAGGAACAACTACCAGTAGAGAATTATATTAAATAACACCACCCGCTTACATTTCCGAGTATCACAGAAAAGCCCTTTAAGTATAGCTTTCCACAAATGTCTTCAAAATGTTTACTTCGCCTTGACTTGAGTTCCATTCCTTTGAATAGGCACAAAAATTGAAAAGGCAGGGAGAACGCATTGTTCCTTTCAGTATGTACTTGCTTCAAAGGATTCGCTACCGCAGAGAAAGGGGAGCACATTTTGCAACCATGTAACCAGTGAAATTATGCCAAAGACAAGAACCTACCACTCCACGGCCGGATATACAACATACCCCTCCAGAAACGTACACCCATTAACTTAAGTGGATGAGGACCGAACGTCGTCAAGTGGGCACTTTTTGTTCGTCACTTCTCGCAACGTACTCCTTTGTCCAGTTCCAGTGCCTTAATGTACCAGGACCAGCACCAGGAGCCTGGAATGGCCTTCCTTGACCAACGGGCTAGTTACTTCCCACCCACCTCTACTTTTTGTCTTCACCGACTTGAGTGAAATATATTGCTGACCAGTGGTTTATTTCTTAATTTTATTCCACTTTTGTGGAGAGCATTTACTTGGGTTGGACCATTGTAATCTTGCTGGCATACCAACCATGCAGCCAGTCCCACATTCTGGTTAAGTGCTGGAAGGTGTCTATTAGAAGACATTCCGACTCAGCAGCTTTTTCAAAGGACAACTAACGTTTAGGAAACACGTAGACTTGAATCCTCCCTGTCGATGTATTCCATTCTAATATGTATCTGCGGCTGATGCTTCTTGTTAGTAATTTTATTATCTGGACGTGTTGTTACTCCTTCTGGACGGGTGGTCAGAGAGGAAATTGTTTTTGGATTAATTGACGTATTTATGTTTAATGGACATATTATGTAGGCAGGAAATTGAAATTTATGTGGGGAGCGCAGTCCCACATTTTTCCTGTTCGGGTTCTTATTCAATTAAGACCCGTTACGTAAGATACAGCAGGAGCAGGAGCAGCATGTGAGCTGAAACAGAAGTTTTTCTAATAGTGAGCATGGTAAGTACCAAGCAGATGGAGTGGGGTGACACTTAGAGAGATATTGCCTCGCTTACAGGTTTACTTGATTCAAATTAATTGCACCTGCAGTGAAATTACGCGTTTTACTCTTTTCTGGCAGACCAGGTAATTCTTGGTAAAAATTTAATCAAGGTTCTCTAAGTAATATTAATTACGTGACCTTAGTGGTACTTTAGGACACTGATTTATACTGGACGTTTTCTGTACATAGCTTAAAGGATGTTGGAGTATTTTACGAAAAAAATTTTTGGACTCTATGTGGGGTTTGAGTTCAAGATTCTTTTCAAATGGATTACTTTTCCAGTATATACACACACACATTCAAAAGGAGAATTTACATTGGTCAATTTTACAAATGGTGTCCTTTTAAAGTCATATCACTTCAAAATGAATAATCCCTTCTAGAACTGAGTGTTCATAAGGAATTCTTTATCTTGAGAATACGGCGCTTACTCAAGGGGGCTACACTTTGGACCAGGGATGAAGAATAAACTCCAAAAAAAGGAAGATCTATTCAAATCGCCATTACCGGGTCCGAGCAAGTCTGATCAGGAAGACAAGACGAGACCACTGAACGAACTAATGACTATAAGCCTGCCCCAAAAGTTTCTGATACTGTCCAGAAGAGAATGAAGTGAATCCTAAAACAAGGCTTCTCTTACGAGGAAGCACAGTAAACTCCATGACTTCTGATAAAAAAGAGAAAAGTGGAAAATCTAAAAAAATAAACTCTTTCTTATGACTCTAATCCGAAAGAAGACCAACCACGGGTTAAGAAATAGAGGGTACAGTCGGATCCTTGACCTAACTGCAATGGAATAACTGATAGTGTTCGACTGGGGATTTTTCCTTCCAAGTATGTCTTAGCGTAGATTAAATCAAGGCCGTACAGACATTTTTACTTAAAAAGCACGATTCCATCAAGCACAACTTCTTAGGCTCATCAGGTCGTCCAGAATGGATAGCCCTCACTTGTGCCAGTCAAACTGCAGCCCCGTGGCTATAGAATATAATCAAGAAAATTATATCTTGGGACGATCCCTTTCGGAAGCTGGTGAAGGAAGATGTGATTGAGCACTTCCTCCAATGCGAGGAGGAAATGGCACAACTGGTCCTGACCTTATTGAGGGTAAAATGAGAGCTTACCAGTTTTGGAGTGGAAAACTCTCAACAAAATGCAAATACAGATGCAGCAAACTCCTTAACAGAGCCAAACTCTCAGGTGACTAGGAAGTATACAGATCGGTTCTTACCGATTATAACAAAGCATTAAGATGATCCTGAATGGCACTTAGTTGTCTACCTGCCACCTCAAAGCCTCACAATGTAGAGATTATGCCGGATATTTAGCATTTATCTGAATAGTTTCGTTAAGAATTTTTATTAGGTTTTCTGAAGAAACAGACGGGAATAAACTACACCATCAAATAACACCAAGTTAGCATTCCAAGGTAAATTTAAATATCTTTTAATTGATATTTTTTAAGCTTTTAATGAGATAAGAGTTTTTGCACACGACTCATTATTTCTTTTGCGCCAGAATAATAATAATCATATAAAGTCACATCTGTGCTCAGTTGAAATCTAAATAGAAATTCTAATTACCAATAGGCTACAACAAAATGCAGAGCAATGTAAATGGGTCAAAAAGTTTTCACTGAGTTCATCTCTAATCATTCAAAAAGCTATCACGTTCGCCAAAATTTTCAAATCAGAAATATTCTGTAAGATTTCCCTCTTCATTTCAAATATTTACCTTCACAGATACGGGCAAAGTAAATGTTCAACCAGAGATAATTCCTTCAATCTTTAAATGAACTTTTTCCTCGTCTGATGGTGTGGAATCTCAACTCCAATAATTCACTTCTTCAAGAAGTTTTGGGAGCTTCTTACGATAAACTTCTTCAAACTGAATTAAATCAATTTTACTTGGTTGCATACATATTAATGCACACTAGTGCCTTCATATAGAACCATGCCCAAACGATGCACTTAACGATAGCAACGAAATTCACTGCTTCAGGAATCTGCACAATTCATTTGAAAAGTTTCCCCAAGGAACACGAGTTGCATAAGAGCGTGAAGGACGTAGCAAACAATAAGAAGATTTTCAACGTTATATCCATTAAGGATCGGTTTGAATGCACCACATTTACCAAAAATTTATTCACTTAATTTTAAAGCACTTTGCAGCTATACTATAATTGAACGAGAGCATTTTCACACTTGAAATGAATGGCACAAAGTCTAAGGAATATTTGAAGACAACATTTTAAACAATAATCATTAATGTCTGGGAGTGCAAAATGGTATACTCGTAGATCCATACAGAAGTTATTTGCAGATGCATTACTGATTTCATCTCAATTATTTGATTGTCTTCCACGCCCAACTAATTAAGACATCCATTAACAACAAGTTAGTTCATCATTTCTGATAAGCTCGTATTGGTTTCTAGACATCTAATCTTATATAATTCTAATCACTTGTCATTTGTCGCGATATACTAACATGCCCCATACATTTTGGTTCTGGTCCCAAAAATTAATTAAAGGGCTAGCCTCTTATATTACTTCAGATTTCACGGCAACTCAGCAATTTTCACTTATCCTATCAAGATATCTCCAATGGTCCTCTTCAGCTCAAAAAATTTACTTGGTATACCTCGGAGTCAATTTAAGGTAGTTAACTAATACTAGGAGACCGCTGTGCAATTGCACAAATTGAAGGTATGTGAGTGACATAACGTTTTTAAATGTTCCCTCAATTTGCACAAAAGCGCGTTTTTTTCATAGGTGTCCCCTGTAGGCCTAATCCTCCCATGCAAGGAAGCAATAAAAAGACACTTGCAAAATATTTTACCATGCAGAATAATGAAATGAAAAAAGTTCCAATAAATCCATGTATTGCATACTTATCGGTGGCAAACACCGAATTTAACACCAAAGTTACCCAGAAACGCAACCCCAAAGTAATAAACACAACCCCGAACTGATGCTGATCAGTGTTGCCATTATAAAATTTCAAGAAAAGCTCGATGAAACTCCATATAAAAAAAGTGGCTGAAATACGGAACCGGGAGCTTTCTTTGTATTATTAATATATAGATTATAGTATATATATTCTTTATGTCTATCAACTGCCGATAAAACAGGAGTCTTGGTATGGTGATGATGTAGATTGTAGAAGATTGCAGGTTTTACTTAAGATACGCATACTTTTGCAGGAAGACACATCCTCCAACGCACACATTCTTCATCTGAAGTACAGAATCGGAATTTCTTAGTCTGAAGGACTTCGTTTTCAGCATTTTTTCACATATGCGTTATTTCTATGGATTTATACATTAGTCTCAAAGTCGAAGTGTTTTGCTTAAATAAATAAGATTATGAGCTATTAAATATAGGAGAGATTCTAAAGTTGTTAGGTAATGAATTAATATGTGATGAAGCCCACTATTTTCAGGCTTGAGAGCCCTCAAAGGCTAATTATCCTGTTAAATTGTATTCTACATTACAGTTCAAAAATTCAAACACAAATGAGAAAAGTTATAGTAAACTCAAATTTCCAAATTTTAGTTTACTATAACTTAAGTTATCATCATTACTGGCCTTAAATCAATCTGCGAACCGCTGCATTTACCACTCCACACTTCTAACAGCCTCGATAGTTATTCACCAGTGAGTAGCAAGAAGTGTTCTTAGGTAATTAGAATAAAATAAGAACTCGAAATGCCACAACAACAAAAACACACCCCAATTTTGAGCCAAAATTTTAGTGATTCACATTTACCAGAGCCTATTCTCGAGAGAACCGCGCCTCCAATCAGTGGGATCAATCAATAAACCCCTACCTATTACAGAAAAATATTAAGACCTTGACCCAGTTTTAAACAAGCAGCCCTAACCAAATAGAACATAACCAAAATAGCCCTGGTAAACATTGTGCCTTTACCAGGGCTATTTTGCCCGAAACATCATGATTAGGTTAGGGGAGAGAATATATTGGTGCCTAAAAAGTAATCTTAAGGCCCTGTTTAAGGTATGCTTTGTTTTCTCACTACCAAGAAGATGAAAGCATTCCATGACGCCATCCTAGATATGATAATCCTTACAAAAATGGAAGTGATTCGTCGTCATCTGGTCCAAAAAGGATATAGCAATAAATCTGTTGAAAGCCTTACGGGAACAGTCCATCCAAAATTCCATTTTTAACAACGTGTTATCATCGAAGTATAATAAATGGATTATGGATTTGTTTGCCACACATAACATGAATCTGAACATTGGGAGACATGGAAGTAAAGAAAGTAGATACTCCCATAAGCCCTGTTAAAGAGCGATAGTTTTCGCCTCTTATTAGTTAATACTTTTTAAGAAAACTTTACACATTGATTTGCAAGTCTTTATTCACCACAAGAGTTGAACAATACTTTATGAGCTCTGGAGTGCAAGTGAGGTCTACCTCCTATTATATGACATCGATACTTCTTCTAAATAACAACGGTTAATAATAACAATGAGAATTCAATAGTTACAGTAGTTGACAAAATTTAGCAACAATTATATAAAAAATCTAAATTCAAACAAGTTTTCAACAAGCGCTGTACTACGCTGTACTCACCATTAATGCTTCGATTAAGTCAGTGATTATCACCATGAAAAGTTAAAAACAAACGTAATACTCGAAATGCGTTCGACCAAAAGAAGTAATTTTTCATCATGTTCCATACAAAAATCCAATTTACTTGAAATAATTCAACAATTGGATTACAAATCACCAACATCTAAGCGCAAATATATCGATTGTAATAACCACAAAATTTTCATTTATCTGATTTCATTATTATCTAAGAGCATTGCTGTTAATCCGGAGCATTAAAATGGATTTCGAAATGATTATTTGACTTAACTCTGAGCTTCCATCGGCTTTTCATTATTAACTACATTTTCCTGTCTTCGCTCCAATCGGTAACATCCTGGCAGGCTTCTGCAAATACAATACATTTACCTTGGTAGTACAGAAATTTACTGTGTGCCTCTGTGGTCCGGAGGGATTTCTGCTTGGTTATCGTAAGGAACACTTCAACCATGCCTGTACCTTAGGAAATGACTAGCGTGAACTTTACTTCAATGAACAGAGATCATCATCATAATTATGCGGTAGTAATTACAGGAGACCACAAAGAGGATACTCAGGTGAAATAATGGATGACTCTGTGGGACTTTACTAACCTCAACGTTATTTGTATTGTCATGAAAACGAAAGATATTTTGACACGTTCGAAACACACTTGATTGATCATTCCACACAAAAGCACATATATACAATTTGAAAGAGGATACCAGACTAATAAAACAGGAAAATAGTATTACCTGGGAAACAGTCGAAAGCTATTCCCTGTCGATATCAATTCCTATGCAGAGAGAAATTAAAATGGCCTCTGAAAGCTGGAGGAAGAAGTACTCCAATATTCCAAATTAATATGCTTTTGCCAGCAAGAAGAGAGCAAAAAACATAAAAGCCCTTTGTTTGCATCCAGCACTGGACCCAGATTTGGTTTTGAGATAAACAAAATCCTTTTTATCCTTGACATATTTTCAATTTGCCCACAAGAAATACCGCCAGAGCTAAAATCGATTTTTACGTTAGGTTTTCTCAAGAATTTTTTTTTAAATTAAAGGACAATATTTATTGGCTGTAAGGCCAGAGGTTAACCAATTTTTTTTACCCTTCAGCTTCTGCTGAGAAGATAAATGGAACATCCGGTAATTCTTTTTCTTGCCTACTTTTCATCGGTAACTTTTGATGGCCTTCCAGAATTGATAGGAACCATAAAGAAAACGGAATTTTATTTTTCTGCAAAAAACTTTTAAATTAATGTCTTAAAAAGAATTTATGCACGGTTGTTAGTGATAAATGGTATAAAGTTGGAAGAACTCTTCCTGGGATTTTAATGTTGTTAGTTTGTAACAGCGCTGGAATCTGTTCCTGTTAAGTGCGAACGAGTAAAAAATGACAGTATCCAAATCCAGCGACCAACAAGTTCTTTTAATACCCATTTCGATGACAATTCCAATGATTATGCAAATATTAAATATGGTTTTTCTCGAATATGTAATTAAAAACTTGGAATGCTTTTCAGATTTATCAGAGTTTCTCCTTTTTTGTGGTATTTATGTCAGGTTTCACAAGTAGTTAACCTCATCTATCTATCGTTAGCTACTACGAAAACCTGTCGATGGAACTTTCTTTATAGATTCTAGAAATATTCATACTTTAACCATTCCTCGCAGGCTCATACGCTTCCTGATAACCAGGTATGTCAGTGTGACATGCGAAACTCTGCAAAGAATGACCTTGAAAGAGTTCCGTAATCACTCTTCTCTTAATAAAGAGAATAAGCTCAGCCTTTAAGGAGTTCATGTTGAGGCCACAGTCGCTAATCCACATTTGAATTTTTCGTAATGATCGGAAGAAACTTACCCGAACCCAGAATAGCTAGGCTGTCAGCACAAGCTACAACCTTAATTCCCTCTGCCTCCAAAGACAATAAGATAGAGTTGGACATTAGCAGCCACAGCTTTGGTGAGAGTACACCCCCTTACGGTGCGTTTCTACAGACTCATCTTGTTACACTGCGCTTGTCTCGTTAATTCCTTATGACCCGGATTTTTAACACCGTGTCGATCGGTTCATGGCTTAGAGCCCTCAGAGCTGCACGAATGCCTTCTGTTGAGACATTGTTAAAAGCGCCTTCGATGTCGATTAAGGTACACGAGGAGTATTCCTTGCTTTTAAGAGCTTTTTATAATATGGTTTCCAGTAAGTCATGCAGCGCAGTTTCGACCGATGTGGATATGATGTGGTTCAGCACACCTACATCTTTCATCAAGTGACTCATCTGCCTTCGGAATAAAGATCAACTTGACACTATGATTAGACATAAAAAATAATTTTATTTCTTTTTTTTATCAATAGCCAAGTCCTTGGCATGTAAATAAATATAATATAAATGCAGAAGTACTTGATTTGCAAAAGGGTGAATTTAATTAGCAAAAGGGGGAAATTAGTTTTCAAAAGGATTAATTTGATTTGCAAAAGGTAAGTTCACCCTTTTGAAAAACCTGTATAGCGTTCCCTGAGCTTTCACTACACCAGAAAGTTTTTTGTTAATAGAGAGTAAAAGAGTTTTGGTTCTGATTTTATAAAATAAAAGTGGAAGAGAAATCACAAAGCTACTTATTTTCTAAGTATTCAGTAGCATTTCTGTAAACTAAAAGATCATACTCTACAATTGGGCCCAATTCTCACTACAAGATTCCAAATTTATACCCAGTCTGCCAGCATTTTATTTGAATAGCAGTCTACAATTGCTTTTCATCTATCCGTCACAAGAGTAATTACTCCATAATTCCATCACTGTACGTTCCTGGATTGAAGTTGCTGGCACATATAAACCAAAGCATTTTCTACACGAACTGGAACCTCACCATCCTCTGCTGGAAATAGGTACCTATTCAATTTCAGTTGAGAAAGGCAAATTATTGTTGAGGCAATGCTGACTTTATTGCTTCCTGGGGTATCGTTAGCCTGAAAACAAATATGATCTTTGTCTTCATTTCCTCCATGTATCATCAAAATATGTGGATTCGATTCGATTCTTGTCAGGGTGAAGTATTGAAATTTTAATTAAAGGATAATTCAGTTCGATTTGTTGTTAGCTTTTCATTTCGTTTGCGATTTAAAACAAATAAAAAAAAAACATTTTGGATTTCGAACCACTTATTCCTACAATAAAGTTAAATTAATTTTCACCAGTACAAGTAATATACTGCTTTTCAAATCATCAGCATATGAAAACTGTCCACGTGATAAAAGTCAGGGTTACAACAAAAATATTCGATACTCTGCAAAGGGGAATAATTTCTCTTCGTTGTTTTTTAATTGAAAACACTTTTCATGACGTACTTTCGGTTCTTAGTAAAATTATCACAACCAGGCTGTTGCCTGTTGCTGTCCTTCCGGTCTTTAGCTGCTAAAGTGCAATTCATTGTGTTATTTTGCACTCTTGGATGGAATGCCAGCGGACTGCTGCAGGATTTTCATTTTAACGCTCTCATGCAAAATTCATTTCTGTTCCTGTTAAATGGCTCCAACACACCCGTACAGAAAAATCAGTAAAATTTGCAATCTCTGTAGAAATTTAGTAGATATTTTTGGCCAGTCTGTTGCGATGAATGTCACAAGGGACAAAAGTACGAAACGTATAGCTTGTATCTTCCCTACAGAGGCTTTCCTCGAGCCAGAATATATAATTCACACGACCGCAACAGCAAAATGAATTTTAATGCATCCTTTGGGAGTATCTCCTCCAAGAACGTTATTTTGGATGCTACCACCACACCAGAATGAAATCCTCTCCAATTCTTTTTATTTTCTCCTTTCTGAATTTCACTTTATTTTAATTTTCACCTGTAATTAAGGTCAGTCTGGGATTAGAGCTAAGTCCCTTCACCTCTAATTTCGTCTGCAAAGGTATGACTACAATTTCCTGCAGCTGACTGCGATGTGTAAATGGGGAGAATTGCACGTTAGAGCAAAAAGAAAATTTACGGGAGTGTAATTACTTCTGTGAAGTGGTGATGGCTTTTTGGAGGAGGTGATGAAACCCAGTCGATTAAGTCTTTAGTGAAGGGTAGCAATTAATTACTGAATGTTTACTGAGATTTGTTGAAAATGATTTCTTCGGTACAAATTTCTCAACGTCTGGAGCCCATCGAAACTTTTCAATCACAAAATTACATGATGTAGCTTGTTTGCAGTATTCCCTTGCCTTAGGGATCCTTTGGATGCCAACAACTTAAAGAAAATTACTCTTTTTGGAGTACAGTTTTTCTTGCGTTTGTAGCAAGGTTGTTTGCTTAGAACGGTTTTTGTTTCTGTAAAGTATCTGATTTCATCACAAAATAATACAAATTCGAAAGCTATTGGGCGTTAGTTAATGTTATTTCACAACAGATGCGAGAAAGAAAATCAACCATGCATAATAGGTGAAGAAGAGTGAAAATGAAAAACCCACTGAAAGTCAATGGTTATGAATTCCCTAGGCGATCGCTAGTTTATATGGTGGGAAATATTTTTAGATCATCTTCCTTAGATGCGAAAACATGGGGCGTACAACAGCTTTTCTGGAACAAGTTATATGTACCCGAGTTCTCCATACTTTCCCATCTTACATATGTGTTCAACTCAATAATCAAGAATTAAACCAACCCAAAAAATTAAAAAACTGCTAAAATTATCCCTATTCCTAAGAAAGGTGGCACATCAGAATTTCGTCCCATTTCTATTCTTTCGAAAAAATTTGAAATACTGCTGCACAATCAGATATCATATTTTATTGAAAGAAAACATCTCCTGTCATCATATCAGTTGCAAGGTTGCACTACTGCCCTTGTTAAAATTACTGATGATATTCGTCACGCAATGGCCAATAATAGTTTAACAGTTTTTGTTCTTCTAGATTTCTCCAAGGCATTTGATAAGGTAGATCATATAAACAAGCTCATTACTCTTTTTGAATTCTCCCTCCCGCCTTGTAAGTTAATTAGATCTTACTTTAGTGGACGACAGCTGCAGGTTTGCTGGACAAGCATAACTAATGGTGTTCCCCAAGGATCTATCCTGAGACCTTTGTTATTCTCAATGTTTATTAACGATTTAACCTTGGTTATTAAATATTCAAACTATCACCTATATGCTAATGATTTTCAACTGTATATCACCAGACCTAAGCAATTGATCGAGGAGGCAGTGAAACTTCTAAATATTGACTTGGCCAGCTCTTACGATTGGTACAGTTCAGAATAATCTGATCCTCAACACAGATAAGTCAAATGCTATAATAATTTACAAGAATGCTGTTGACTTGTCTACGTGTCACCATGTTCTCTCCTTGCGATTAGATCTCCCTTGCATTTTTCTTGTCTGTAAAGCTCACATTGCCTTTTACTCTTATTTTTAAATATTAAATTCTAATTTACTGAATTAAGGTTCATGTAGTGAACTCATTTCTGTTACTATTACCTAGACATAATTATAAGTTTAATGCTATCAACTTAATTCTGTAGAAGTTGTTAATATTAATAATAAATTGAATTGAATTGAATTGAACTCTTATCCCTGCTAATAATCTCCTGTACCTCGTTTAAGAGCCATATGTATCAAACACTTCATCCTTTTTGCAGGTCTAGGCAAAAAGGCCCAGCCTTACCTATGCTGTGATACCAGTTTTTTCAGGGTGTTCAGCTAGTTATGTACCAAACCTCACTCCACAGTACAATTTAAAGATCAATTACTAAAATTTCTGCTTAAAAAGTAAGAAATGCACTCCCATAAGAATTGGGCCACAACAATTAGAACCAAGAACCCATATCCCAACTTTTTCTATCACCAATATATAATCCTTGAAGAAAGGATCTTCAAGATCGATTTTTCTAGGCATTGCCTCTATGTGATGTCTTCCTGCACAACACTCGAAATCTTCGTGTGACCATTTGAGTATAGCATGCGCTGCAAAGTTGCACAGCTGACCACACACGATAGGAACTTCCTCCAGAATTAGCTCTTCGCGGATCAGTTCCCTGGACCAGATCCGCACATTAGTGGCTAAGGACACAATAAGTCCAACCAACAGAAGAGATCCGTCGGAAGGAATTCTGAATCAATTCGTTAGATCTGGTCCATGGATTTGGTCCCTTCGTGTATAAAGTGTTAGTGTTAGCCTAATTCTCTCGACGTATACATGCAGATGTGGTAGGTTAAATGTGGCTTTCTATATTACATGCGACTAATTTTGCTCACACAACCTTGGAATTAAATTGTTTACTGTAGATCCTTGTCATGACAAAGCTTTAGTCTTCCAAAGTGTTAGACCATTAGGTATGTGGTCCTTTGACTTTTTTGATAACATTCCAGATATTTAAGTTATGATTATGTCAGTCTTAGTACTGACAACTCTTCGTAAGTTTACACAAATTTTCTCTGTAGTATTAGCATCACAAAACTGGCCAGAAATAAAAGGTGATATCACAAGTGACCAAGTGTGGTCTGTCCTACATTTTTCTTCCAGTATATGTCTGAAGTGACCATCGACTAACTGAACAAATATATATATATTTGAACACTCCAATAATGTCTTTTACGTCTATTTGTTGGTCCTATCATCCAGGATCCATATTGATCATTGTCATGCAACAAAAAATTTTAAAATGTAAAATTGAGAGGAACGTGGATTTCTCTGCAATCGTTATTTTGGCATGTTCCTGGAAAATGTACCGGGGTTGCGTAGGTAAGTTCTATTTTAAAGCAATTCAAAATGGTACAAATTTATGCCGCTCGTTATCTCCTAGTTTTGGAGTTCAAATTTTAGATTTATAGTGAAATTCATTTTAAATATTAATATTTCTTTTAGAAAAATATTTTAATACCAGTATAACCATCATTTTCTCCCCTAATGTGAGTGGTTTTAACTAATCACGTTCTAAGCGAAAGTTCTTGCGTTCGTATATACACAAGCAAGTAAATCACGGATTATATATATATATATTGGAATAAGTGCTACATAATAGCAAGTTTAACAAAACACCTGTTAGTACTTGAAGCCATATACCCTGAGAGTATTTGAATTTGGGTCCTTTGGAGAAACGCTAAGACTCAGCGGAGGGCAATAATATTATTCTACGAATTGTAATGTGCTGTTCTCGGCATACTGAATAAATTCTTATTCCAACGTAGCCGTCAATGTACATCAGCTCTGTGTTGTGCTGCTCCAAGCTGGATAATGTTTAAATCTATATATCTGAGATCAAACTTCGTACAGGCACGTCAAAGTTTATGTGAGCCTGCTTTTCAGCACAAATTACAACACCACGTAGACGGTTCACGCGTATGTAAAGCAGCCGAATGCTTTAGCCCTGGCACCGGCTGATGTTCCCTGGGAACTCCTTAAGTTTGAAACACCCTAATATGAGAAGCCAGAAACGTCTATCACTTTTGCATGCATGAGATAAGATGAAATTAATGCATGGTTGAACTTTATCTGATATCAGCATACATCAAGCTCCTTCGCCAACTCGCTCCCCCATAGTTTATACTAGAACTAGACGGTGGCACTTCCATCATAATCAACACTTAATACACATACAGAAACGTGCAATTGCATGCGCAAATATTTTTCAAGAAAACAATTTGGAGCGTGCTAGACGACGTTTCAAGTTCGTAGTGCTTCTAAGCCGTTGGCCTCATCCTGCCGCAGGAAATGATTTGATAAGTTCCGTCGGTTTATTTAAGGCCATTGTTTGCAGCTTTCGTGGCTGAATTTATAACATTAGCATAGAAGTTGAGGGTGCCCGGGAGGGGTGCTTGGATCCGAAGAACCTTTATGCTTTCCATAAACACCTTTATACCAAAAGCTTACACAATTTCTTGCGGGGGAATTTTGATGTTGTGTAGTTTCGTTGGAAAACTTTTCGCATATTACTCGCAATTAAAGTCAAGAAAGTTTTCGTAACTACAAAAATATGTGCACAAAACTTGTGTCAGGAAACGTACTCAGCACTATTTCGGAGATGGTAATAAGAATTATCTCGGTTGCCTTAATACGTAATCTCAGGTAAGCATTTACTAGGATCGTTCCGGCAAATAAAGCTCTTTTATTAGATAATCTCCGGATTTCACCAGACGAACCAAGGTGGAAAGTTTGACCTTAAAGTTTACGATGCTCTTTGATTTTACGATTATTATATAACAACGTTCGGTGCGCCAAGATTAAGAAACATTTCGTACAAATTTTAATTGAATTGAAATGGAAATGTAAAGGGAATTACCTTCAGGTTTTAGCTACTTTGTAGGTAAAAATCTGCAGGTATGGATTTTCCGTCCACAAATGATTACATGAGATGGTTAAATGGTGGTAATGAAATTAATTGTTTGCTTTTAGCTACGTAAGCGTTTTTTGTTATGAATACCTATTAGCCTATTTGAGCCTAATAGAATGGGATTTATGGATTACCATCAACATTGCTACGTTTTTCCTAATAATAATAATCACTGGTTTAATTAAGCCATCCAGGATCATAGCTGGAGATAAATAAACTCATGTTTCTTAATAAATACAACAACAAGATATTAGTAAGGAGTTTCCCTTCTCGTCCAAAAGGTGCACTTCGTAGCGGGGAGCCCAGAACCATATATCTATCTCCGCATAAGCGTTCACATATTTCAAATAGAAATATGTTAAGATTAGGCTCCCACACCGGTACGCAAGACATGTAATTTTTAGCACGTTTAAACCAAATACGAGAACGAAAACAAAATAAAAATTATTTTATAAATGTTAACACTCAGTGAAACAATCATAACAACTTTTTTTTAACATTGTTGGACATATTCAAGTCAAAGTAGTCCCAAACGCGATTGACTGCGGTTAATAGACTTATGCTCACCGTAGTTAGTTCCACAAAACTTAATACGCAAAAGAGATACGCCCCTAAAATTGTGGCTATTAGTCCTCAAGAATACTCTGTTTCGGAGCTCCAAAAAGTAAATGCTAGCATTCAAGAGCTGGTGAAGAAAAACTATGTCTGCAACCTTACCCGAATGATGCTCTTTATAGCAAATATATAGCCATAACCTATAGCATCATGCTTCCTAAAAAACGACATGATCTCACATTTATTTCTGTGTGGTTGTGCCCACACCAAGAATAAAAAAAAATTCAAGTCCTTTTGAAGATAACCGCACTAGGTCTCAAGAGCTGCACAATGTCATCAATGTAATGAATGAAAATAAGATGACCAAGATGACTACCCTGATGTACCCCACATATGACCTTTACGACCCTAGGCCACCAAAAATCGACTGAAAAAGAACCTGATAGGATCTATTACAAAGATACGAATAGATCCATTTTAAGAGTAATGTGGGAAATCCTGGCGTGCTGAGGCGCACGTCTACAGATTTTCTTCTTTGTAGGCGTGGATTCAAATCCAGCAAAAGACACGGTGATTTATCTGGTTACCAGTGGTTGAGACAATATATATTGAATTGAATATACTTGCGAAGCCACATGGATGTTACACAATACAAATTCAATAACAATTTTGTACTTACTTGCAACATTTGTCAGGTTAAAATTCCTAATCCCCTCTTCCCTAAAATTTCCTTTCGCCCAAACTGTGCTGTGTACAACATAGGATTGTTACCTGAGCTTAGGCAAAACCTTAAAAAACACAATTGTGATTGATTTCTTTAAGATTTTGTCTAAATTCAGGGTACAACCCTAGATAGAATTTTGGGCTGAATAAATCTACAGAAATGTGGAAAAGAGTTCTCTTTCTTACTTCCCTTGAAAAAGAACATTGATCTGGAAATAGCCCTTCAATAATGTCTTCTTCAATAATACCAAAGTCAATAAACTAACAGGATGCGATTTCCTTAGGCTCGATTAGTTGATTTCGCTTTCTGGTAATTAATTTGATTGTGGCTACTACATTTGAAATTCCGATTCAGTTCTGCAAGGAATTCTTAGAAAAGTCATATTCCTTGATACTTACTGATGATTAAATATAAGTAGCACATCCACGACTTTTATCTAAAATTTTTTTATTTCTATTTACAACAGATACAAATCGGAAACCTACTTCAGAAATGAGCGCATGTACAGTGAACTCCCACAAATTAATATTCTTTTCACTTCAATCCTTTAATTATGGATGGAAACCTTCATTTGCCAATATCCACCGAGGCAATCGTTAACTTTTTAAGCCCTCTAAGCCGCACACTTTGGGCGAAACACAAAAAAAGAGGGAAATATTTGACTAACACAGGGTGGCTGAAAGCATAGCTGTGGTTCACTTTCAGGGGGAAATAGACACAAATGAAAAAACCAAACGGTCACATCCTTTTTTGCATTCCATTACCAATTTTTCACTTTAATTTCACTGCGGCAAGACTAATTTATAAACAGGACTCGCCTTGGTGTTCCTTTAACGAAAACCCACTGCCAGTGGTGAATTGTCCTTCATTTTGCCCTGAACTTAGCACTGGAATGCCCAATACTTCGTCTCACAAAAGAAATTGTTGCTGTTTGGGACACGACTAGTTTGACTTAATTAGAAAAAGGATCGCTAAGGATTGTACAGCTTGTATTTCTATGGAATAGCTGTGACTGGGAGTATTATAGATATGTAAGTACTGTGCTCTGCATTTTATCTGCTTTTCTCACTTTACCCCTGAAATTTTGATGACACCGAATCCGCAATGCCCTTTACATTTGGATACCCTTCCCTTTGACTTTCCGGGGTAGTGGCAGAAATTTTTTCTTCTAGCCTAGAAATTTCGCTTTTTACCCTTTTGTCGTACTTTGAAGCCACCTTTCCGGTTCGTTTCATTTAAAATTTTGGGTCTTAATTTAATTGTGTGTTTTTTTTTAACCGAAAACGTATTAACCTTGGATTCAGATATTTTGTTGTCTGTTTGTGGAGAGTAGTGTTGTTGAGGTTTTGTATGTACTCTATAATTCAGTGCAAATAAAAATTGATTTTTTAGTGCAACTAGCTAGCACTTAGGGGTACAAAATAGCTAACAGCTTTTAGAAAATTTCAACATGCCTTTTATAACGCAATATTTTTACGAGATAGAAAAACAGAGGCAAACATATGTGCCTTTATTAATGGATGATGCTAGTTTATATCTTAATTCATACAATAGACTATCTTAACTAAAGACTCCTGCATATACTGTTGCGATTCTTTGGTTGCGATTAAAGGCATACTTGTAAGGTTTGTTGGCACGTAGCACCTCGACAGAATTTTGATGTATTCTTAAATTTATTTGACGCCTTTAAATTTTGTTTAGTTTCAATTAGGAATACCCACCTGCAGTTTTTGCGGAAGTGCACTAGATGTTAGTCAATAGCAATGGTGGTTCCAGAAATTCCGACCTAGGAACTACAATGTGAAACAATGTGAAAAATGAAACTAATTCTGGAATACTTGTCGAGCTGGATGAGGATGTCCTGGGAAATATGGTGGAAAACAATTCCATCGTCACGTCACAGTTGAGGTAACTCGCTGGGAAACTTGGATTTGGTCATTCAACTATTCATCGCTACCGGGATGTTGGAGACTTAAAAGGGTCTGCAAATTGAGTCAATGGGCACTACATGAACTTTTCGCCAGCAGCGAGTGAGTGTGTGCTCTTATTTGCTTTCACGGTTTTCAGGACCTATCAAAGGATGTGACGTAGTCATTTTGATTAATATAAATAATATGCTCGCATTTATTCACACCGAAGTCTATATTTTAGATTGCGTAACAACCCATTGAAATATAATCCAAAATTTTCATCTTACTCGAGGTAAGAGACCATGAGAAGTTTCACATATTTATTGTGCAGTTCGAAACAGACTGGATGATTATATATAGTGTCAAGATTAGGGAACTGTCTAGGAAATCTCTGACAGGGATAAGCTAAGACGGCTCTTAGCAGAGGGATTAAAAAGAACCCGAAGGCAAAGATCTACTCCCATATCAACCGAACGATTCTATATAGCCCACATCAAAGGAGTCGCCTTCATTTTCTGCTTCAACACCAATTTTCTAATTGGTCGTCTGTCACATAAGCCTATCGCTCGTAGCCTCCGGCGCATCGTTTCGGAACTAAAGTCGACTTTGTGTTATCTTTTCCGTTCTACCCTCATACGGACAATGATTTTAGGGAATCCTTCATGCTTTACCTTCGTAATGTGTTATGCTCCCTTTAGTATGATGTCCGCTTTTGTACAAATCCTTTCCTTCCTCCACCAGTGGAATTGAATTCTATTTTTTCTTCATAGATTGCACAATCATGATATAACAGCATCAAATTTGATGATAATATGACAATAGGACCGCACTTAATCTGCCGAAATCAAGATTTTCACTTTGCCATCGCGGGGAATAAGTAGAAGTAGGTAGTTCAATATTATTCAGAAATTGTGGATTACTTGGAACATTTGTCAGGTTATAATTTCCGATGTCTTTTGCTCCAAAATTCCTTTTCGCCTAAGGTATACTGCTTGTTATTTAAGCTTAGATAATACTTAAAAAAATGAAAAAAGCTAGTGCAATGGGGTTCATGATAAGTAAAAAATTAATTCTAGTACACCAAATTCATGAGTGGCAAGTATTTTTTGGCTTTCCTTAGTTTTCACCATCCCCGGCAGTTGATGACCTAAAAGTCTATGCTAGGAAGAATTTCTTCACACCTGCAGCCCTTATTGAAGATTAAAGGGATCACGATGAGACTAAGAGTAAAAATCGAAAACTGGTTTGTATACTCATCATAGATAATTTCCAATAGGCGAATGAAATTTCTAACTATTTTCTAAATCTATCCCTTCTACTTCTGCACTATTGCAGCCCTTATTGAAGATTAAAGGGATCACGATGAGACTAAGAGTAAAAATCGAAAACTGGTTTGTATACTCATCATAGATAATTTCCAATAGGCGAATGAAATTTCTAACTATTTTCTAAATCTATCCCTTCTACTTCTGCACTATTACTGCCATCAAATACACCGTCGAAAAAGGAAGTTTACATTGAAGGAAAAAAATTTAGCAAAACATTTTAATTTAATTTAATTTGCCTAAATTTCCCGTTCAAAGACGTAAAAAGATTTAAATTTTTTTCACATTTATCTTAAAAGTGAGGACTTCAAGAAAAACTTTTTGTTACAAATTGACTGCGACCTATATCAGCACGATAAGACAACATCAGTGTTTCGAGGTCAAAAATTCAAATTGCGAAAGGCTCCTACACAACAGCACAGTTCATATTTTTAGCATGGCATTGGTCTTTTTATTCATAAATTTAAAT
>QYTT01084727.1:0-19201 GCA_006980735.1 Dasypogon diadema
TAGAACCACAGTTTCCGCTTCAAAGAAAGGTTTAACAGAATCCGTAACACACACCACTATAATGGAGAAGGACTTGACGAGTACTAATATTCCTGAGATGACGCCTCCTGAAACAACTATTCCTCTTGAAGATAGAATTATTCCTAGAACCACAGTTTCCGCTTCAAAGAAAGGTTTAACAGAATCCGTAACACACACCACTATAATGGAGAAGGACTTGACGAGTACTAATATTCCTGAAACGACGCCTCCTGAAACAACTATTCCTCTTGAAGATAGAATTATTCCTAGAACCACAGTTTCCGCTTCAAAGAAAGGTTTAACAGAATCCGTAACACACACCACTACAATGGAGAAGGACTTGACGAGTACGAATATTCCTGAAACGACGCCTCCTGAAGATAAAATTATTCCTAGAACCACAGTTTCCGCTTCAAAGAAAGGTTTAACAGAATCCGTAACACACACCACTACAATGGAGAAGGACTTGACGAGTACTAATATTCCTGAGATGACGCCTCCTGGAACAACTATTCCTCCTGAATATAGAATTATTCCTAGAAATTTCAATGTAACAGACTTTACGACATTACCTACCAGTTCCGTTCCACCTTTATCCAAGTCTATTTCGGCAGTTAACACTACTCCTTATGAAAGCACAGTACTTACTGAGAAAGCAAGATCAACTCCGGCTGTTGAAAGTAGTTCTGAAACAACTGCTGGTATCTCATCAGGAACTTATCCTTTCACTGAAAGTACTGTTTCTACTGAGAAGGAAGCTCCAATACAATATGCAACACCTGCTGCCAATACAGAGGAAGAAGAGACAAGTCCTACCTTTTCCTACATTTCCATAGATACGGAAAAAACAACTACTTTGTCACAGGAAATGACAAATCGCACTTCAACTTTCCGCAGTATGGCAGCGGAAGAAATGTTATTTTGGGATATTTATACTACTGCAAGTGCTGAGGCAACTTTTTCACCTGACAGCAGAGATTATACCTTAACAAAGTCCTCAGAATTAACTACTGTAGTACCTGAAACCAATGCGACGTTGACGATTCCTAATACCTCTTCATTTACTGATGAAACAAATACTGTTTATAAAGCTAGTTTAGAAAGTACCACAGTTCTTTCTGAAACGGTTCAAATTCCTACAAGGATCACTCAATTACCTGTTGCCTCAAAATTGCCATCAGTTTTCAATGATACTCAGATTTTTTCAGAAACGCCATCTACAATTTCAGCAGCTGATGTATCTGAAAGGTTTCAAGATTCTGAAAGTTTTAGTGATGCTGCGTTGACTGAACAATCTACTGATTTCATTCTTAATTTCAAAAATAACGTTAGTTCCCCTGAAACAACGGTTACTTCAGCACCAACAGTTTCAACGGAACATATTTTGACTCTTCGAACTTCGACCATGTTGGAAGAAGATGCAACAAGCAATAGCATTTCTTCATTATCAACTGATGAAACAACTGTTTCGTATGACGACAGAGAACTCTCTACAATATATTCTCAAACAAAATTAACGGGATCGAATGTTGTTCCCAGTGAGAATGAAACGAAAATTCCACAAGAATATATAACATCTGAGACGACTGAGACCACGACAGAAGGAGAGAAAACGAGCCCTGGAATATCTTCAATGTTACCTCCCGGAATAAGTACTTCTCTTGAGAGCAGAGAGTTGCCTATAGTATTTGAATCAACTGAATTAACGGAATCGCCACGTACTACTATTAAAAATAAAATTGAAACTCAAACAGAATATATAACTCCTGCCACCACTGAAGCGGCGGAAGTGCCAAATACTGATATTTCTACAGCGACACCGTCTCAACACGAAGAGCTTTCTACAATATCATTCCAAGAAAACAACATAAGTAATATTTCGGATAGTGAGATTGTTCCCAGAACCCCTAATGGTGCAAACATAGCCACAACTCCTTCTACAATGACGACATACTCGAAAACACAAGTAATAACTGCAACTACGATAGGAAGTGATATACAAAGTCCTGATGTTTCTACAATGGTGCCTACTAAGGACGAAGAGGTTTCCACAACAGAATTGTCTACCACCGAAATTACACCTTCAAATACCACTGCTTCTTTGGATCTTTCAGGAATCTCCAGTAGTACTTCTAAAATGTCCACTATTGCTTCCGTAAGCACACTTCCTTTCGAGAGCAATTCTCCAACTATCAATGAAATACCCACCACGAGATCTAGTGATTCTAAAGATTCAGTAATTGGAATGTTCAAGGTCACAGAACCTCCTACAACTGTGACTCTTCCAGAATTTACAGACTTGTCTACCACCGCAGAATTATTTGTTACTTCCACTGAATCCTCAGCTAACGTTACTGCTGGAATTATTATTGATTCGACCAGTAGCATTTCAGAGGTCATCACCCCTTCCGCCGCAGTGGTGGTTCCATGCAAAGTGAACCTTACCACGAAATCTGAAACCGCGTCAGAAGTGACAGAATTTACTAATTTTTCTATAATACCTGAGCCAGATGTTAAAGAGCTGACTGAAGCACTTAGCCCAGAAGAATTCGAAAAATTCTCCACTACGCCTCCAGCCACCACGAAAGCGATGGAACAACATAAAACACCTGAAACCATAACAGAAAATACACTGTCAATTCGTGGTTCTTCTACGATAATCCCTTTGGTGAAGGGAACTGTCACCAGTCATTTTACAACTACAATTCCTGCTAACCCTAAAGAAACAACTGTAAATGGCGCACACGTATCGTTGACTGAGAAGGAGGTTACTGGAGTAAGCGATTTTGAGGCAGTATCTTCTGAAGCAACTAGTACGCCTGAGGACATTGAATTTCTTACAACCATTGCTTCAACCAAGTTTACAGAATCATCTCCTACTTCCACTTTAACGTCAACTTCAACAAGTCGTTTTGTGTCAGACGAAACCACCCTGCCTTCTGCAATGACTGACACATCTGGAAAGAATGTTCCAACGGAATATGGTATATCCTCAACAAAGAAAGAAAGTGAGGTCTTGTTTGGTGACATTTCTACAATAGTACCCGGTAAAGACGAAGAGAGTTACACAACATTCCCAGAATTCCCAGCGAATACGTCTCAGGATAATGAACTTCCTATGACTGTTGTTACAAAAAAGCTCACAGGAACTTCTTCCACCTCTATCCCGACACCCGTTACAGAACCTACTTCACTTGTTTCTGAAACAATGCATACTGCTTCAGAAATTACTACTTCTCTTTTCTCAATTACAGTTCCGCCTCAAATGAAAGTTACCGGAGAATATGCAATAACGCCAAGAGTAGCAGAAGGTGATGTGATGACTGATGGTATTTCTACAATGGTCTCCGCTACCATTAATCCAGATATAAGTGATATTACTTCCACGGCAGTTTCTGGAATATTCCATGATATATTTCAAAATGCTACCGCTCCTTTCGTGACAACTATTCCTGCTGAAGATAATAAGCCTACCATCAATGAAACGTCTGTATTTGTGGGAAGGAAAGAAGAAATGAGATCGAACGAACCTAAAGTAACACCTTCCGCAGTAACTGATGCGTCTGAAAGTAGAGATATTCTTGGAACTGTTACCGTTACCACAAAAGAGTTAACAGATTTACCTTCTATCTCCATTTCAACCGCAACTACAGAGATTCCATTTCCTTTTAAAGGAGGTGCACGGCCGAGTGAAGCTATTTCTACGATCCCATCTACTACAATACATTCGCCTTCAACAGTTTTTACTTCCCCCATTGGTACTGGAATACCTCATGACGTTCCTGAAAGTACCACTGCCTCCTCTTCAATTATTTTCACTACTGAAACTAACGTACCAATGGTACACGAACTACCCTCAACTTTAAAGAATAGGGAGGAAGGAAGAAATCTTCCTACAACCGTTGTTCTAACAGATTTTACAAAATCACTTGCTGATTCCATTCTAAGCTTAGTCACCGTTACACCAAAGACTACATTAACAGATCCTCTCAGAACGACGTTAGAGCATGCAGTGCCTCTAACCACGACAAAAAGTGGATTAAGTTTTGACACTCCTACCATGGTGCCCATTGGAAACGAAGAGCATTCCACTAAAATTGTCGCCGCAGAGTTACCAAAATTACTTACAACCGTGAAATCACCCTTAACTCCCGTTGCTTCTGTTACTGACAAGTTCCACGGTACTTCTGAAGGTACTAATGCTCCTTTTACAACCACACCTGAAACAAATGTTCCAACTAGCTATGATGTGCCCATATCTGTAAAACAAAAACAAATGGTGGAAAAAGCTGATGATCTCAAAGTGATACCTTCTTTAGCGCCCGTTACGTATCAGAATAGAGAACTTCCTACAACTGTTGTCAAAACAGAGATTACAGAATTGTCTACGAGTTCCCTTCCAGTCATTTCGAAAAAGTTGCATGATATTTCAGAAGTTACTACCACTTTACGACCTTCTGATGACGTTACTACAACTGAACGCGTATCGCAAGAACCCATGGTAGAATATGACACGACGACTGATGGTTTTTCTAAAACGATTCCTTATCAGAGTGAAAAATTTTCCACAAAATCTGCACCAGAAGCTACTACAGGGTTACCTACTACCGTAATAACACCATTAGTTACCGACGACTATCAAATTGCTCGCTCTGAGAGTGGAGAAGTTACCACAGAAGTTGCTCCAACTGAATTCAAGAATTTCTCTGTAGCAACCACATTTTTTTCTGAAGATATAATCCCAAAGGATTATTCAACTCCCACAGAGAAGGAGGTAACGAGTTCAGTTTTTCCTAAAACGACATATTTTGAAACAGTTGCCTCGTCCACTACAACAGAATTTACACCAACTTCTCTGATACCCTCAACGCGCGTTTCATCTGAAGTTGATTCCAGTACTACGCCTAGCATTTTAGAGACTGAAATGACCCTTGCTCCTACAGTCCTTCCTGAAATGAATTTTTCAAGTGGATATTCAGCACCCGAAACTAAAACGGTACTTCCGTCTACCATGATACCTTCTCAAATGACAGTTCCGTTTGAGAGCAGAGAACTTCCTACAACCTTTGTCTCAAAGGAGTTCGGGACGACAGAAACAAGCGTAACGAGTCCTGTTGCTGCAACACATATCACATCTAATGGCGGGAAACCTTCCACAAATGATTCCACGGAATTATATAATATCTTCCTTTCAACACTTCCTCCTCTGGTTGATTCAGAAACGTTGCCTGGAACATCAGTAGACCCCCATATTTCTTCGACAGCGGCTCCTTCTTCCCAAATGAAAGTTCCAGCCGAGCACGTGGCAAGTACTACAAAGAATATAGAGGAACCAAACTTACACGAAGAAACTGTTTCAACGTTTTCGACAACAGAATTTTCAGAGTTATCTACTGTCACAATTCCTTTCTCAATTCCTACTTCTGCTACCTTAACGAAGCAGAATTTAACTACTATTAGCGTAACCACCTTGATCCCTCTGAAGGGAACAACATCTACTTTTGCGTCTCCATCCTCAGTCCACATTTCAACTCAGACTGTTCCTGAAATATCCGATGGAGTTTTATTAGATTCGACTACTCTTTCTTCTGAAACCATGATTCCTCCAACAACCCCTTATGTTACCATGAAAGAATTTCAGGAATCGTCGTCTCCCCCTCCTTCCTACAGTTCTGGTTCAAACAATTTTTCGGTATTTGCAAAACCTACGACTGAAACTGTGGCACAGACAACGACAGAAGACCATACTTTGACCGAAGAGCCCAACTTAACTGGTCCAAGCTTAAAACAAAATATATCGAGCCAATGCTACGCAGATTTTGACTGTCTAGACCATGAAATTTGCATTGAGAATCTCTGTGTAGATCCTTGTAACTATTATGCACCGTGTCAGTTATATGCTATATGCCGCGCATTGAATCATACAGCTGTGTGCTTTTGCCATCCAGACGCAGACTTGAGCACTCCAGAGTGTCACATGATCCCAGGTAAAACGTCAATTAGTTTGATAATGTAATTGAGATTCGTGGTTAATGGGTGATTCGCATTGAGGCGGAAATTGTGTACTTCATCTACAGCCTGCCCTCAATGCATACTGCTATTCTTCCTTTTTTGATTTTTGAGTTGATCAAAAATAAATGAAATGTCGCAAACCGATTTTCAACTAGAAGAACAAGAGAGGCAAAAATAAATATGTGGATATATCTGGGACTTTTGCACCTCCATCTTTGGATACAAAACAACAAATGTGGCTTGATTTTTAATTTCAGCCCAGTTGTACTGCAACACGTCTGTTGCAGTTGCATGTGGTTTTTAATTTGTTTCACTTTTAAAAATTTTGTTTTTTATTTTGGGAATACTTCAGTCTGACCCATTAGACACTATACAGCTGGTACGTGATATTTGCCGAATTTATATTGTAGATACTTGTATACAAGCCATTTTACTGGCGTAGATATGTTTTGCTAGCATGTGCGGTGTATATATATTTTTTTTCTTATTTGAAAATTTTGTAATATATGCTTTTGTATATTTTGTATTATATTTGCACATCATAGCTGCTACTTATTATAATACCATTTTTTATTTATTTGCACGGTTATACATGATGCATGCTTGGTGGCTGGGACGATAACTTTTTTTATTTGTTGCAATTTAGCTAAGAAAAAGGGACTGCTCATTTGATGATTTAAATAAATTTTCAGAAATTTCTTGCACATCCAGTAGAGAGTGCCCGACACAAAGGGCTTGCGTGAATTCATTGTGTGTGGATCCCTGCACATATGCGAACCCGTGTTCAAGCGAACAAGAATGTCAGGTTCAAAACCATCAAGCTGTTTGCATGAAAGGTTTGTCAAAACTGAACTTGTGAATTGTGAAAAAATTAGATTTAAGTTTCTTCATGTTTTGAAACCGTTTACATAAAATTATTTTTTTATACAGTGTGCCAATGTCAACGGAATGCTGATTGTCGCAGAGGACTGGCATGTGACGGCTGCAATTGTGTACCTCGTAAGTATATTTTTTTCATTATTTCCTTAAATCTGCATATTATTTATTTATATGCATATAATAAAAATATTATTTAAACAAAGAGATTGTACGTTACAGCGTTAACTAAAATACTCCAGAAAGTAGAAAATATTTTTTCTCGAATGTTTACAAGTTTTACAATTTATTTGACAAAATAAAATCAAAGGGTGCTGCTTACGAGCGATTTTCATAAATCTAATCGTATTTGTTCTGTAAACATTTGATATATTAATTTTTTTTTAATTTTATAATCCTACCTTTAAAACTATTGCGCTCGTTCGTTGAGAAAATATATTTCTTATTAATGTTTGACATATTCACGCAATGTGTGATTTGAAGAGATTTCAAGAGGCCTCCTTTGGGGACCCCAGCCTTATTCATACCCCTACTTGCTTTGACAAATATTGTCACGGGAAGTTCTTTTTGCTGCTAAATTTCAAGCAAATGTGTACCGGACTTTTAAGGGGTCTGCTTCCAGCTTGCTTTGACCTAAAAATATTACATTGTCATCAGAACGTCTTTTGTGTGCCAAATTTCAAAAAAGTCGGTTCGGTAGAAATGGGTCCAAATTGGGTTCAAGATATTTCCGGTGGCTTCTTTGGCAGCTTTGCTTAATGTTTCCTACTTGCTTTGACCTAAAAATATTGTATTGTCATCCAAACTACATATGCATGTCAACATTAAGAAAAATTGAGGAAATACATATTATAAAAACATAATTCCGACTGATCAATCAATTTCAACTGAAAGGTTCAGTCGAAATCGAATGGGAACTTCTTTTCAAAATCAAGTTTGACATCTCAACTCATATTTCCAAGAATGCCGCGAAAATTTTGGCAGTTGAATCTGAAAAAGTTTTATTATTGGCGTAGTGGATCAAGTGCTGCTGTAGAACTGTAACCCACTTAAATTTTTGCTTTTTCTTCTTTTATTTTACACATCATAGATAGAAAATTATTAATGAATTTTGTGTAACAGCGTAAAGATCATGTTTCTGATTTTAAGCCACTAAAAAACAAGTTTGCGGACCTTGAAGTCTACAATTTCATGAAATGCACAATTATTCTAAAATCTCTTAAAATCATTATTTTAGGTCCTACTGTATACCAGTCATTTTTATATCCTGAACCACACTCGGCTACCGCCAGAAGTGAGATACGAGGGTGTATCAAAAAGTTCCCGGAATAGTTATGCAATTTTTAATTTTGAGAGAAAATGAAGATTATTTTTCTACATGATCACCCTCTTGGTCCAAAACATTTCTCCAGCCTGTGTTCGTATCTTTCTAGACCTCTACTATAGAAAGAAGAATCCCCATTTGTAACCACCTTTTTATAAAGGAAGGAAGGATCCTCACCGTTCCCCCTTAAAATCTGATTTTGATCTTGAAAATAAAACAAAAACCATACGGGTCCCGTGTGAAATGCCAACTCCTTCAGCAACTTCTATTGCCCACGACCGGTCCCCGCACACGAACGATGATATCATCCTTCACTGAAGTCGACACTCTCGATCGTCATCTTCAATGCTCTTTCTTCCTGTCTGTATCCCTTGATCCATTCATAAACTGCGATATTTATTTAAAACATTGTCTTTATAAACAGTTATAAAGGTTTCGAGGATGGCAGAGAGACTCCATCCCAATTTACCAAAAAAATTGGTAACTTTTAAATGTAAAAAAGGATCAGACGTAGCCTAGAGAAAGAACCTTTTACAACTGCAGACAGAAGTGTTCAAATCTTTGCCTGACATACAAATTTGGACTCTACGGCAACCCCCATGAGAATGACAAACCCTGAAATTTATTTTCTCTGTCTCACTTCTCATCATCATTATTATCATCTCATTTTCTGGGGCTAATCCGCCAAATTAGTCTGAATCTCTGCCTTTGTCTGGTACGAACGCATATCGTCGGACGTCGGGGTTGGTAGGCGCATTGCAATTGCTTTAAAATGTAATAAGCGAATACTATATAATCGCAGGGAAATAGGCACACGTAAGGAAAGTTATTAATGACATTTTTTGGGAAGTTGTTTTTAATCATGGCTCACAGAATTTCTGGTCGAAATATTTATTCGCAAATGTTGGAGTATTTTAAAACTTTTAACTTTCGGGTTTTCGAAATTCTTGGTTGGACCTTGCCCCGATAGCATCATTAGGCGAGCCGCCCCTGCCTACACCAATCCGTCGAACACGATCATTGCGGAAAACATTATAATTCAGTTTTTGTTATGTAGCACCAAAATAAACTGATTTTTAATTGCAATGTGAAGTCACGGTAAATGCAGATTTTTAAGGTCAGTCAATGTAACTAAAAAGTTAATAGTATCTGAACTAAACAACAAACAAAAAAACACAGCGAAAGATGAGAACCTATTTTTTATGCTCCCTTGAATTAAATACATGGGTGGTTTAAAAATTTAATAATCTGATATTGCAAAATATCCTTGGGTTCCTGAAGTAATCAACACCTTTTTTGTCATCAAAGAGAGACTCATATTGAGTAATATACCCTAAAATATTCGTAGCTTGCGTTCCTTTAAATCTGAAGTAATTTACTTTTAAAGTAAATATCAAAATTTAAAAACTTGCTAATCCAGCTGCTGCCCATTTTCAGATCATGATCAAGTTCCCGGTTGTGAACACTGCCCTCCAGGTAGCTCATGTAATCCACTTACCGGTGCCTGTGTTAAAGGTATGTATACTGTATAACTGGTAAATTGCTTTCATATATGTATTACGTTATATATATTTTTTTGTTCTTATTGAAACACAAATATACAACACAAAATTTTCTTAAAGGAATGCTACATTTTTTACGTGAATATTTTCTGTTATAATTGTGTAGTCCAAAAAAGATTACAAAGGAAAAATGTAAGCATTCTGAGATTTTAATTATAATGCGAGGAAGTTTAATATCTTTTGTACATATAAAGTTTTTTAGTAAAAAATAATTACTTTTCTATTACACTGTTATATGAAAGAAAAACAAAAACCAAACTTTTTGTAAATAATCCTAGACACGATTTCATCTACCACGAAACAATTAACCGATGTAACCACTGATTCTACTACTCCTACCCTACCTCTAACTTCTCTATCTGAAACAACTACTGATACTAACTATGTAACAACAACAACAACAACAACAATGGTATCAAAATCGGCGATAACCGAAGAATCGAAATTGACAACAACTGCAAGAAGCACAAGTATATCAGAAACGAGCGAATCGAGTTCGGTTCCAACCACAAGTAGAACAGGTCCACCAAAAGCCTATAGAGATGGGGATAATAACATCACTGGAACATATCCATTTATAACAACAGAAGGTATAGAACCGGTGACTACAGCAACAAGTCTTGCTATGAATTTACAAACCACCAAATCAAGTGATACAAAATCTTCAACAACTGAAGCCGGAATTACAGAATCAACCAAACCATTTGAAAAACCATCAAAAGAAACTGAAATAGGCCTGAGCGCTTCGACAGCAACGAATATTGAATCCACTACAAGTTTTGTACGTACAGTAAAATCAACAACAAGTGCAGGAGAGGAATTGACTTCATTACAGTCGACATCAGAGGAAGAAGCAACAGTAAAAGAATTCCCTACAACAACAACAACAACAACAATAACAATAACAACAACAACAGATTCAGAAACTACTCTAAATGATATTCTAAGAAAATCCTCAGAAGCAACTACCAGTTCCACGTCCACTAATAAAGAAGGAACTTCCTTTTATGAAAAATCAACCACAAGCTCATCAACAACAGAATATCCTAGGAGACCCTCAACGAGAGGAGAAACTTCACTTGAATTTGAATATTACAATCGAACAACTGTTGGCAACCTATCAACTAGTACAGAACAATATGAAATTTCCACGATAGCAACGACTGAAGAAAGTACACCTGAAATAGGTTTAAATGTTACCGTTACAACAACAATGAAAATCATCAATACCTGTGCAGTTTCAAGAGATTGTGCTTCTAACGAAACTTGTATTAATGGTCGTTGTCTAATTTTATGCCAAGACAGCATTTCTTACCACAATTGCGTTAAAGGTATATTTTTTTGTACTAACTGCTTTGCCTATGTAAATACTTAATTTTTTGTATATAATAATGATTGTAAATAATTAGAAGGGCTTTGGATCTTTATTGTTTTTTGGGGACACATAAATTTTCTGTTCTTGATTTATTTATAAAATAAAGATTTTATGGCAAATTTCCTTATGATTAGTATCTGCAAACTGAGAAAATTAAGTCAAACGAAAATATTACAAGAAAATAAAGAAAAAAAGCCGAAATAAATCAAGAAAACTCAATGTTTATTGCAATAACGAGAAGAAGAAGTTTATTTAGAGATACGCTTTTAATAATCGCACTAAAAACAATTATTAACTTGTATTAACCAGAACCTGCTGGATCACCGAAAATTCCCGAGCCATGTCAATCAGACAAAGATTGCATAGAAAGTGAAGCATGTTATATGGGACTATGCCAAGATCCGTGTGAATTTACGAATATGTGTGCACCGTCTGCAAAATGCCAAGTCAAAATGCATAAACCAATTTGTTCATGCCCACCAGGCCATGAGGGGAATCCGACAGTCAAGTGCACACCCACAGGACCACGTAAGATACTTTAGACTTACTAATGTTTCTTGTAAATGTTCAGGTATCTAATTATCTAATGAATTAAAAAATTTAATTAATTAAACCTTAATTAATTAATTAATTTCAATATAAACTTTTGGCTATACACGTTAAAATATTCATAAAATATTTGAAAAACGGTATACAATCCAAATATTTATTCAAATTCCAAATTAAGCACGTTAAATAAGAAGAACAAAGTATCCTAAAGAAGAATGTATATAGTATACACATATGCTCACATGCATTCCAAATACAACCTTCAATAAATAACTTCTTATGCACACCACCATTTTCTTGTCTTATACACAAGTATTTCTTCCTTTTCTGCACACAGTCAATTGCACTATAAATGAGGATTGTCCACTAATTGCGGCCTGCATCGGAGGCACGTGTCAGCGGCCATGTGAAGTCCGTAACCCTTGTGCACATAATGCTGTATGTATAAACACAAATCATGGCTCTGATTGTAGTTGTCTAGAAGGATATGGCGGAAACGGATATGTTGGATGCCAGCCAGGTTTGTATTAATTTACTTTTTCCATATTACAAGCCATACCAGCATATATAAATATATAAAATTGTGTCTCACAGTAATTGATTATCAACCCATTTGCCAATACAATGAAGATTGCCCACCAGATAAATTATGCGATCGACTTAATCGACGTTGCATTAATCCATGTCAAGAAGACTCATGTGGTGAAAATGCTGAGTGTGTGCCTGTAAATCACGGTATCGAATGCAGATGTTTTGACGGTTATATGGGTAATCCATATCTCGAGTGCAACAGATACAAAGGTTGTCGATCTGACTCAGACTGCAATTCTTACGAAGCGTGTGTCAATGAAAAATGTACGTCACCATGTCAATGTGGATTGAATGCATTGTGCGATGTCATTAATCATCAAGGAATCTGCAAATGTCCACCGGGATATGTCGGAGATTCTAGAATTAATTGTCAGCCTCCTTCAAATCCTTGCGAGCCTAGTCCATGTGGTATTAATGCATTATGTGAACTCGACCGAGGAAATCCGATATGTTACTGTCCCAAAGGGCTGACTGGAAATCCATTTAAAAGTTGCAGTAAGTATTTTATTATTAACAACGTTTGAGCTATTCTAATGATTCAACTGTTTTAGTCCCCGAAGGAAACGAATGCGCACCAAATCTTTGTGGACCAAACAGTGGTTGCCGAGTTGTGAATGGTGAACCCGTTTGTTTTTGCTTACCGGAATTTGAGGGACAGCCACCAAGCATACCCTGCGAATTGCCATCAAACCCTTGTGATCCTTCGCCTTGTGGACCGAATACTCAATGCTCAGTTCTTAGTAACGGGTTCTCCAAGTGTACATGTCTTCCAGGATTCATTGAAAGTCCAAACACAATAAGAGGCTGCACTGAACCGAAAAATGTATGTGAACCAAATCCATGTGGCCTCGGAGCAATTTGTGATTCTTCGCGAAATCCAGTATGCTTCTGTCCTGAGAATACTTTTGGTAATCCATACAAGGCATGCTCAGAACCCATTATATCTTCTGAGCTTTGCAAACCTGGACCATGTGGTCGAAATGCTGATTGCTATGTTGCTAACAATCGCGAGCAATGCTTCTGTCGCCCCGGATATATCGGAGATCCGTACGTGGGATGTAGAGAACCACCAAGAACACCGTGTGATCCCAATCCATGCGGTCCAAATGCACATTGTGTTGTACTACCAACGGACCAAAGTATGTGCATTTGTCCAGAAGGTATGGGGGGTGATCCAACAAGCATTACTGGATGTCATGGATACGAATGCAAACTCGATAGTGACTGTCCTACTGATAAAGCATGTTTGGGTTTCAAGTGTGTTGATCCATGTCCAGGTGCATGTGGTTCTGGAGCAAAATGCAAAGTGGAAATACATCATCCAGTTTGCTACTGTGACTTTGGACTCACTGGTAATCCAACACATCGTTGTTATGCATTAGATGTGGTAATACCTAGTGAAACTCCTTGCATTCCGAATCCCTGCGGCATAAACACACAGTGCCATGTTATGGACAATCGGGCGGTGTGCTCTTGCCTTCCACAATATTTGGGTGATCCACAATCGGGGTGTCGACCTGAATGCGTTATCAATTCCGATTGTCAACCTTCAAAAGCTTGCATTAATAAAAAATGCATAAACCCGTGTGATGGGACCATTTGTGGTATAAACGCAGATTGTAGGATTTCTCAACATACTCCTCAGTGTGTTTGTATCAACGGCTACACGGGAGATGCGTCTGTTCAATGCGTACCTATAGGAGTTCTAACAAATGTGTCAAGAGATCCGTGTCAATCATCACCATGTGGCCCACATAACGTATGCTCTCCTTATGCCAACGGAATTGCTCTTTGTGACCCTTGCTTTGGACCAAATAGCCTTCAAAATCCACGTTGTCGACCAGAATGCTTATCTAACTCTGACTGTCCCTTTAACAAAGCCTGTTTGGGACAGAAATGCATAGATCCATGTCCTGGCTCATGCGGTCATAACGCTATTTGCACGACATACGAACATAATCCTGTATGTAGTTGTCCGCAAGGATTAATAGGAAATCCATTTGAACATTGTTCGGTGCCATCTGCGGTTGTAACACCGAAACCGGAAACTTGTGATACTATTCAGTGTGGATCCAACGCTCAATGTCAACAAAGGGATGGTGCCTTATCATGTATATGCGTGCCTGGCTATTTTGGAGACCCTCTCATAGGATGCCGCCCAGAATGCGTCTTGAATACTGATTGCCCATCAAACCAGGCTTGCGTTAACTCAAAATGTGCGGATCCATGTGTTGGTATCTGTGGATTGGGTGCTATTTGTAAAGCCGTTAATCATGCTCCTGTGTGCTATTGCCCAGCTGGATATACCGGAGATGCCTTCATTTCATGCAATCCTTTCTACTTGCCTCCGGATAACGTTATCCCTGCAAATCCTTGCGAACCATCCCCATGTGGACCGAATAGTAGATGTTTAGTTACTCATGAGGGCTATGCTGCTTGTTCTTGCTTACCAGGATACCGAGGCTTGCCGCCAGCTTGTCAGCCCGAATGTGTTGTAAATTCTGAGTGTCCACAAAATCAGGCTTGCCTTAACAATAAATGTGCGAATCCATGTTCCGGAACTTGTGGCATCGGTGCAATATGTGAAGTTTTAAATCACAACCCAATCTGTAGTTGTGAAGCAGGATATGCAGGAGATCCATTCGTATCTTGTTCACGAATACCACCCGATGAATATCCCCAGCATCCACCACAAAACCCTTGTTTCCCATCACCATGCGGACCGAATTCAATTTGCCAAGTTAAAGAAGGACGGCCAGTTTGCTCTTGCGTGGAAAATTATATTGGAAGTCCACCGTTCTGTAGGCCGGAGTGCACTTTAAATAATGAATGTCCACAGAATATGGCTTGTATTCAAGAAAAGTGTCAAGATCCTTGCGTCAATACATGTGGCCTTAATGCTAAATGTAATGTGGTTTCGCATGCAGCTTATTGCAGCTGTGCTGAAGGTTATGAAGGTGATGCGTTTGTTGGATGCTCTAAAGTTCCTGAATGTAAGTTCTCGATCACCGTTTAATGCATTCCTTTTTTAATTCATATGTTACAGCTCAACTGGATACCCGGGAACCATGTGTTCCAAATCCCTGTGGTGAAAACGCCCTTTGCACTGACCGCAATGGGGTTGCCAAGTGCAGTTGCATTGAGCCTTATATAGGTGATCCGTACACAACAGGTTGTCGACCAGAATGCGTATTCAGCTCAGAATGTCCTGCAAATTTGGCTTGTATTAAGCAACATTGTCGAGATCCTTGTGTTGGAACCTGCGGTTCAAACGCTGATTGCTCCGTTATTAACCATATACCGACATGTAGTTGTTTGCATGGATATCAAGGGGATCCATTCCAAGGATGCAAACGTATAGATTATGGTGAGATAACTTGCTTTCAAATATACAATATGTCTACATTTCCTTTTTTATTTTAAAGCTGTTCTTCCTATAAGCCCATGCGAGCCTTCACCTTGCGGACCTAATAGTGTGTGTCGCGTTGTAGACGGCAGACCTGCATGCTCATGTCAAGTCGGCTATATGGGTTCTCCGCCGGGTTGCAGACCGGAATGCGTCCTAAGTTCTGAGTGCAGCCAACATTTGACTTGCATTAATCAAAAATGTGCAGATCCGTGTATTGGAATCTGCGGATTTAATGCTAAATGTCAAGTTATCAATCACAATCCAATTTGCTCCTGTCCATCTGACTATGTTGGAGACCCGTTCGAAAAGTGCTCACCTAAACGTAAGTATATTCACATATAAAATATGATATAAGATATATTATAAAAGATAATTACAATTTAACAGCAGCTCAGGAAGCAGAAAAGAAAGTTTATCCTTGTATTCCTAGTCCTTGCGGGCCGAATGCAGAATGCCGTGAAATGGATAGCCGAGCTGTTTGTTCATGTTCTCCTGGGATGTTTGGTGCTCCACCACACTGCCGGCCAGAGTGTGTAATTCACGAAGATTGTCCATCAAATCGAGCCTGCATTCGCAACAAATGCGAAGATCCTTGTATTGGCTCATGTGGTTTCAATGCATTGTGCAACACTCAAAACCACAAACCTATTTGTTCTTGCATTGAGGGTTACGAAGGTGATCCTTATGCTGGTTGTAACAAACGTCAAGGTAAGCCTAGCTGTAACCATTTACCCATTCTCACACTTTTGTATTATATTTTTTCCATCTTTAATATAAACAACGCATGTCAACTATTTTTCATAAAAAATATATTTTGTATTATAGTAGTACCGCAGTATTCTGATCCATGCCATCCTTCACCGTGCGGATCAAATGCTATTTGTAGAGAAAAGAATGGGGCTGGTTCTTGTACTTGCATGCAAAGCTATTATGGTGATCCATACATAAACTGTAGACCAGAATGTATACAAAATTCAGACTGTCCTAGGCATAAGGCGTGTGTTAATATGAAGTGTACTGATCCGTGTTCTAATATGTGTGGTATAAATGCAGAATGTAAAGTTTCCTATCATACACCCGTCTGCTATTGTTTACCTGGATATGATGGGAATCCTTTAAGAATTTGTTCTAAAGTCCCACAGAGTAAGATACTTTTCACATTTGGAATCTTCGTAGATTTAATTGTTGTTTGCTTTGTAATTAGTTGAGCATGATCCTATTTCTCGAGATCCCTGTAAGCCTTCCCCTTGTGGATTATACAGTAATTGCAGAGTACGAAGTGGAAGACCTGTTTGTTCATGTCTGCCAGAATATATGGGTGCACCTCCAAATTGTCGACCAGAATGTGTTATTAGCTCAGAATGTCCTTTCGATAAGGCCTGCGTTAATCAGAGATGCAAAGATCCATGCCCTGGCACTTGTGGGCACAATGCTCAATGTCGTGTTACAAATCATTCTCCTCTGTGCGCTTGTCTACGTGGATATACTGGCGATCCATTCACACAATGTGTGCAAATGGAAAGTAAGAAAGTCTGGAAATTTTGTATGAATTTTAGTATAGAGATAACTTGTCCCGTAGCTCCTCAAATACCTGCGCCTGTACCTGTGAACCTTTGCGTTCCATCACCTTGTGGCCCAAATTCGCAATGTCGTGTTGCAAATGGGCAAGCTATATGTTCATGTATGCCAAATTACATTGGAAGACCACCGAACTGCAGACCTGAATGCACCATCAACACTGAATGCCCATCTCATTTAGCGTGCATAAATTTGAAATGTAGCAACCCATGTATTGGGTCTTGTGGAGTGAATGCCGAATGTCGTGTAATAAGTCATACTCCTCGATGTATTTGCCAAAGTGGCTATACTGGAGATCCATTCTCGGGATGCCACCCTTATGTACCTTGTAAGAGCACTCTTGAGAATATTAGGTCGTGCAGTACTGAACGTTAATTTCTTACAGTATTAGATACAACTAAACCTTGTCTGCCAAGTCCGTGTGGAGTTAATGCAATTTGTGAAGAAAGAAATAGGGCAGCTGCTTGTAAATGTATTCCTGAATACTTGGGCGATCCTTACATTGAGTGCCGGCCGGAGTGTGTCCTTAATTCCGATTGTCCTAAAACACTTGCTTGTATAAACAATAAATGTGGAAATCCATGTATCGGACAATGTGGTTTAAATGCAGAATGTCGAGTAGTAAATCATGCCCCATTATGTGAATGTTTTTCTGGTTATATTGGAAATCCCACTACGGAGTGCCGCCTGCGTCCAACAAGTAAGGTTTTATATTTTAAAAAAGATTTTAATTTCAATCGAAGCTAAGCTATTGTTATACAGGTTATTTCATATTGAATCGGGTCTTTTTAAATGCGTAATTAGTGGTGTGAGTACAAGGGCAAATTCGTATAGCTAGAGAGATGTATTCTTTGCGGATTTTGAGATTTATCGGATCCTTTAAAATGCTTCCACTTTTATAAACAACTTTATTCACTGGTCAAACTTAGTACACAAAAGAAAATAATACAGTAGAGTTTTCAATTTTTCTCCTTTTGTTCTTATAGAACATAAATAAAAAACATTAACGTATAAATTCTTCTGCATTTGCACTTAAGGGGGCAATTTACTAAATTTTAAAAAAAGTTTACTTATGCACAAAAAATTTAGATTTTTTGTAGAAATTACTTCAACAATTTTTTTAACCTTTCCTCTGCGGGGTGGGGAGAATTCCAATTTTAATTCTAATGCTACAGTTTGTGAGCTATATGATTATACAAAAAAAATCAAGCGGATATATTCAGAAACAAATAAGTTAAGAGTCCTTTCCGTGTCGCAAACAAGAAAATCTTAAATGCAATGCAAAAAACTGCAGGCACGTTATTACTGCACAAACTGTGCCAGCTTTTATTATAATATTCCATTAAAAACATTTTTTACCTTACTACAAGTTCTTAAAATTGTCCAGCACCATATGTAAGTTCTTCTTATATTATATAACTGCTGCGGCGTTCCCAACTCAGGAAAAGTTGGACAGAGCGCTGTCCCATACTAAATTAAAGAAAAAAAAATGAAGCTTTTTGGATTTTTTTGGTAAATTGCCGCGTCAAATAAGAATCATCTCAAAGAACTATTTTCAAATTAAAATATGTGACCTCGAGTGGCAAAATGGACCTAATGTTCAAAATGCACTTGCTAGAAAAAGGTATTTAAAGTACAGGAAATATTCCACGGTTTGACTTGTTTCAGTCCATTTAAACGTCATTTGCGAACTTAACTTGAAAGATAGCGAAACTGAGCGAATTGTTTTTACACCCTCAACTCACAAAGACTCCAAAATTTATTCCCCATCGCGTATCCCTTTTGTCATTCTGGGTCACATATATAAAAAACGATGAGCAGTTTCGCTATACAACATTTTGCTTGGGTCCTATTATCCACACCAAGATATAAGGAAATACCTGTATATATATAGCTGTGACACA
>QYTT01084727.1:30835-60689 GCA_006980735.1 Dasypogon diadema
ACATTTTTTTACAATTAATCCACAATTCAAATTGTTGCTATCAAGAAACTGTTATTTTTAACCTTCACTCTTCCTATCTGTATTCTATTAGCGTCTGCAAAAGCTAGGTTACACTTTTATGTTAGGAAATGGACTGTTATTAAGGATATCAATTTATCGAAGATTTTTCTAATTCGATATTTTGAAAGAAAGTAATGAGCAGGGACATTACATTAAAAGACGAACATAATTGAATATGAAAACTATAAATCTGAACGATTTACCCTGTAATTTCATGATATCACTAAAGAGTGAAAATAACACCTTTTCAAATGTGAAAGCGATGTTTTGAGGTCTAAACTTGATGCGATGAGACATGTTAGCGAATTTTAAGAAGAAGGAATTGAAACGCCGCCAATTGTATGCATCACCTTTCGAAGGTGAAAATGACATCTCTCCAGCTGCACTAAAGTTCAATATTATCAATTATCCTCTGCTGCAGTAGATCCTATACATAATATAGAATTATGGGAAAGGATATTTTACCTTCATCAATTTTTATCGGTGGAAATTAATGGTAATGAGTGTTATCATTATCACATTTATGTAACGCAGGTTATTGTCGATTTATTATTATATTTATTTGATTGTTTTCTTTTTATTATTTGATAATATTCTTTGTTTCTTACTTGGAGTTATTTGAAAATTTATCCTAATTGAGTTATCGGCGATCAAATAATAATGTTCAAAAAGTTTAAGCGAGATACCAGGAAGTTATTATTTATTCCTGATAAAAAATTTAGTTTCATAACTTTTCGTTTTACTTAGAATCAACTAATATTATGCCGCCCCTAAAAAATACATATGCATTACTGTAATGAAGATAGTTATAACCAAAATGATTTAAGTGCTAATTAGTGTTTCGAATGTAACGCGAGTTATCATGGAATATCCCTGTATATAATGAATTATCCGCGGGTTATTCCTATATATTCACAGCTGATCTGCAAATCTGCAGACCATCCAATGCAATCGCCCTACAGCACTACACCAATATCGAGTAAAAATCTTTTAAAAAATATATAAATATAAATAAATAAATGAAAATAAATTGTATATTGGAGTAATATTTGAAATACTTTTAGCAGCTTTTCTATTGAATAATTTTCGTTTTAGAATAAGAAAACAAATGCTATGTATATCGTTTAAGAAGATCCCATTTCTTGGCCACAATCCTCAAACACAACTTAGTAGGGACATTCGTAAATAAAGAAATCACATCAAACGAAACCATTATCTCATTTGGTTCAGTAGTAAGTTTCTCTACTTTCTCCCTAAATTCAAATGAGTTTCTAACATTGAAAACTGAGTCGGTCGTAAGATTCTTCAAAATTTCAGCTAGGTACTTCGACAAACTATAAGCAGTAGAGTCAGTTATGGATATAATTGGTCTGATAGGACAATCATCTTTGTTTATTTTAGGTAGGCCATAAAACTGTGCGGAAGAGCTGTGCACGTTATGAATTTATGCTTATCCAATCCATTTATAAAATTGTTTTCATTTCCCTTTTAGTCCAGAAGCGCACTTCTCGGCAAGATGCCGAGAAACATTTCTACCCAGCAAAACAGAGAGCTGGTATCATGCGGCCATACCTGCATGCAAAATGCAAATACGAGACACGTGACTGTTGACTGTTGTATACACCCAGGAAAATTAGTCGACAAAATAGAGTTGAATTTTTAATATATTCCAAGGTTAATACTTTCATGCTTTTCTTAGTTCTTCAATAGTTGACATGCAAAAGAAGGAATCCTCTCAAATTATGACTACTAACTCTAAAGGATACTTTACTACGGAGTTCCGAAAAGTCTGTATTAGAATTGATAAGCGAATATTACATATACGTGTAATTTTATACTTTATTAACTTCAAACGCGACCATTTTTAAATCAGATTAGCCGTATATCAAACCAATAACATCGTTTTTAAGTCAAGTAGTCTTATTTCAAATCAAACGAAACTTAATTTTCAACGCGAACAATTCAAAGAAGTCCAACACTTTTTCTCACAATCGGTATATCAGTATTTAGAATTAGAAGTATAGTAAGTGTAGAATTGTCATTTATTGAATTCTACATATCGCTTGATTCGATGCAAGTATGAAAGGCTTTCCGAAGTCGGTCATACTTCTGATGAAGAAAGTGCTTCCTTTAAGGGTCTAAAGAACTCCAATTCTTTTTCTTGGCCCTATAGTAAGGTTCATTAATGGCTACGCAATTTTTTCAAGGTCCTCTAAGAAACGTCTGTAGTATGAGACGAGTGCAAAAAGCTTCTTTAATTCTTTGAGATTTTCAGGCGGTTTGATTTTTAAAATTTAATGAAAGTCGAATGTCATATTAATTGTGGTAAAATAAAATTAGATTTGTAGAGGTTAGCTATAGTATTTGAGACGTTTGGTATTGGATATGTATCGGGTATGGTCACTGCATGTAGTGTTTTTAAGTCTATAATAATTCTGTACTCCTTGACATCTGAAGCGTCTACTTTCTTGTCGACAACCCAAATTGGCGAATTATATATTATATATATATTAGACGGCTTTATTATTCCATCCTTCAGAAGTTGTTTAATATGCAGGTTCACTTCACTCCTCTTATTTACAGGATATGGGTGAGTGTTGGTGTAGATAGGTTCCTTTGTTTTTGTTCTAATTTCTACTCTTATGTTAGCATCTACTACTTTTTGAACAACTAAGGGAACAAATAGGCGATTAAATCTTATAGCGAGATCACCGACCAATTTTTTTTATTCTGCAGAACAAGTGAATGTGATTTATTTCTTATTGCTATATTATTAACCTGAGCGGACTTGTGTCATCTCATATTGTGCCGTCAAAGGTTTTTAATGAAAGAATCTATTTTAGTAATATTCCTGAACTTGCAAAAAATTCCCTTTCATTTTCTTTGATATTTTAATGCCAGCTCCTGCAGATCTAATCTAATGGTGAAAGGCTTTTTGATAGGCTTTACATTTACCACTAGGTAGATAAAATCATCGTCATAAAATTTAGTTCCACATATGAAATAGCCACTGGTGTTTTCGGCCATGAGCATTAAGACCAGGAATCTTGACAGTGCTGACTTCTTAAAACAGAATGCGATAGTAGGCAGTGGCAGTTTTTTGATATTCGGCAGTTTGTGTTGGAAGAATTTATTTTACGTACATTTTATTAAGGAATAATTTTCTACTAAAAAAATGTACTTGACAATAAGTATAAGGTATACACCATTTTTACTGTAAATATATAAATGCACAACAAAAATGTATGCCGAAAAGTTACTTGCATTGAAAGTACTCTAAGCTTGGTAGGTTGGCGGCAGTAAGTCAGTGGCGGTGCACAGACATAAAAACAAAATGGACCTGAACTCCCGTACAAAATACGTGTCCATGAGTGAAGCAAGTGGGGATATTCTTGTTTATTAATTTACTGTTTATTAATTCGCTTCCCTGTCTTTTTGTTGCTAAACTTTATATGTCTTGCATGCTTGCTGGGGAGCCCAATCTCAACACATTTCTTTGAATTGTGTAAACCCTTACCGCGGAGATGGGTAAATATTTCTAGGCTCCTCGCTGAGAAGTGCGCCTTCTAGGCTAAAAGGGAAACTCTATGTATTACGGGTGAAGAGCACGCAGGGAAGAAAGATTGACGCCTTAGAGTGACATTTCCCTTGGAAATTGTTGTTGCCTTTCTCTTATAGCCTAAGAGGACCATAGGTACTAAATCCCTTCACCAATACAAGAATATAAAGTCTTCACTTTTCCAGTTTTTCGCCAAGTCCATTTCGTTATCTCGTCTAAGTGTCAGTGCGATTAGAATTTGAGACACTGCTACAGTACTGGCTCCGCCACTGTCAAGACCATGACACAATGAAAATTTGAACGCATCGCGTGCAATCCGTGACAGGACAGGCTGTAAATAGCTTATCCGCTTGTGTACTTCCTGTTACAATGAATTCACATGCGATACAATGCAGCGCAACAGTAGAGAAAATTTCTAAAATTTAACGCACCGGGTTCAAATTAACCTCAGTTTTAAAGTATCAATTTTATTTAAACAAAAGCAAGAAGCAGGAAATTAAGAAAGTCATCGATCCCGAGAAAACGCTCAAGTACAATTTGTATTTTATATGATAACGCAAGGTAAAACTTGTTTTCGTGTCGCCATTTCCCTGCCGCCATTTCCTTGCCGCATTCATTGTAAATTACCAAGCATCAGACGTGTTGCGTATTTTCAATTTTAGAAGCGGTTATACTTATTGGAAATACCGCAGGACAATTCATGTATTTTAGCTGCCTTGTCTGCAAGGGCGACATCCATTGGTGTTGGTGTTTATTTTGAAAGTAGGGCAAGTCCATTTTTACAACCATAGTAAAAATTAATAACTTATATTACACTTATATTTCGATTTTTGCCGAAATTTAAAATTGTGACATACCCCCTTACTTTTATGTCCAATGTTACTTTTCAATAGTTCTTTCCACTTTGTCGTTTTGTAACACAATTCTTAAATAGTCGGTTTACTACCCGAGTAGCACTTTGTTAAGGCTAGAATATGGCCTACATTTGTTTTATCGGGTTTTAAATACGGTCTGGTTGAAGAATACCGGATATGGTCCACATTAAAAATGTAACGCCTCAGCACATATGTTTTATAAAAGGCAATAAAGTTAGGTCCGCATTAAAAATCTGAATTAGGGTCACATATAATATTAAAGTCCGGTTGGTTAAAAACAATAAGGACCTACTGAGATGATAATATTTGGTGCAGGTGATATTTTCGAGTTCGATTCTTTAGTAAAAAGTATTATTTCCCCTTAGTATAAGATATTTATTTTATAAATGTAAATGGATAATAGTTTACAACATTAATGTCAATATTATGAATTAACTTATTTTTGAAAGTAACCGAAATTTCTACATTTTTCTAAATTTTTTAAAAGTTAATATTAAGACAAACTATATTAATTAATATATTATAATATATTAATACTTATTATATATAATATATTAATTAATATAGTTTGTTGAAACAAGTTTTACAAGTTTTTTTAAGTTTTTTTTTCTTTTCTTCTCCTTCCCAGTCCTTTGAGTTGTTGATTGTTGTACCTATTGCATCGTAAAAGTCTTTCTCATTAACTTTATTCAGTTTTTGCAAATTCACTGACAACGCCATCTGTAAAATACCATATATCGCTAGAATAAAAATAATAACATTAGGCCCAGATTAATAAGTTACGGCTGCACGTTATATGTCTTAGATTTGTCTAATATAAGTAGGCCCCTATTTAAGGAAAAAAGAAAGATCATAATTGATATATGCAAGCTTGCGTATATTAAGATAAGAGATTTCATTGCTTTTTTTACCAGAACCAAGGATTAGCGTTTTCCTAGGTTTCCTTATCCTAATTGTGATCGCCTTGTGCCTTAAGGCGACATTCTTATTTGTGCCGTTGAGTCTGTAGCATTGACTTTTGCAGCACATGCGTCAGCCACAGCATATATGTAGATGGTATAGTGATGAAAACTCTCCGTTGATTATGACAGTCAACCGATAAACAATGTTCTCATAGGAATAGTTTGTTGCCAATCACTTATTGTTTAATATAAAAGGAGTGGAATCGTCATGGTCAAAACTGTGCGGAAACTTTTTTGAATAAATCTGATTGCAATTTTTTCGTTTTACTATTTTATGTGTTAACTTGGGTTAATAAAGTAACAATTTAGGGCCGAAATGATATGTAGTATCTGATTTCGCCTTTTCCTTCCCAAAAGAGGTTAAAATTTCTCGGTACAAACATTTGCACCAATTTAGTCAGCTGTCCAAAATTTAGTCTGGTCGGAAGTTGACTAAATCTGCATTACCGACCCTAAATACAAAATTTTCTTTAGTCGGCATTTAATCGGGTTTCGAATAGACCCCAACTAGGGTTGTCTACTGTCATGTCATGCCTTGTCTACTGTGCAACATATTCTTCATCAGTAATGTTTGATGAACCTTTGTCTGGCAGAATTTGCGGTTAATATATTGGCTTCTAACAGCCTCGTCGTCGTATCCGTTCAGAACGGAAAAATTTCCGAATTTCTTGTTTTTAATGTTACCTTACAAAAATAAATATAATGCGACGATAACAAACTTAAAGTTCTGTCTGGCACTTCGCCCGCAACAAGTAGCCAAGACAGAGTGATACCAACCTTAGAAGTGGTAGTTTGTATCGACGTCGTTGGTTCTGTTTTTCTCTGCCACCGCTCCCACCGCCGTCCTCCGCCCATCGTCTCCCCGTCGTTCCGCCGTCCGCCGGCGTTGTTCTTTTTTTAGTGTGACTTGATTTTTTTTGTTTTAGTTTATTCGGGAAGAATTATATTTTTGATCTGCGTTGTGTTTTTGTTTGGAAAAGTTTCATGTCTTACTTGCTTGGTCAACGTGGTCGCAATATTGGGGGAAAAATTTCAGGTCCTTCTGTATCCGTTTTGCGAATTTACTTTGAAGATTTCTCTTTTTTGTGGAAGAAGTGATCTCTTTACACCAGGTTTTCCAGACCATTCGATAAATGTATGTAAGGAAAGTTTACGTAGTGCGGTCCAAGAATTCGTGGCCTCGAAGGGTTCTGATTAAAATTTCCTGGAATCCTTCTCCTACCTGATACCCTCAAGCTTTTTGAGGGTATAAAAGTCCCTGTCGGGACAATATTCTCACACAGATGGATTGACGCCGACGGAGATAAAAAAACGGATAGATCGTGATATGGAGAATCTTAACCATCATTTTCGATGGTTCAAAATTGGTTAAAGTTTTTCGCTGGGGATAGCAGTCAATTGAAGATGATCCACGCTGTGGACGGCCAACAGCGGTAGTTACGCAGGATAGCGTGGATTTGGTTGAGAAAATTATTCTGACGGACCGGTGGTTGAAGGCCAGGAAAATCGCAGAACAAACCGGTATATAACAAAAAGTGACCTCCGAATTCTTTATGAGCATTTGAGTATGACAAAAGACAGCGCAAGATGGTACCGAGAATTCTTTCCTCAGGCCAGAAAGTACGCCAAGTTGAGTGCTGGCACTAATTTTTGGAGAGGAGTGGTATTGCCCCGGAGAACCAGTGGAAAGGTCATGACAATAGTTTTCTGGAATACTGAAAGTATTCTGCTGCTGAAACTCTTAAACTTGAGATACACTGAGAGCATTGTCCTAGTATATATGTGGCATTTTGAAGTGCCATGCTCCTCTAAGATTTTAGTGCAATCCCAACTCAATCATAATTTCATTTTTGTTGAATTGAATGCCAGAACATATGTATATAGATTTTAGTTCTTATTTACTTGAGGGCATTGATTTTTGTGGGTTTTAAAACACTCTGACGGCCGGACTCACGCCTACGTGATTTCATTTTTCCATCGGTTATCGGCCGGCATGTATTCGTGACTTCATTTGCACAGTCTATTGAATCGCAACTTAATGCAGTTATCTTGCTCTTATATAGGTCTGAATTGGCATATATTCTTTATGGTGTTTATATTGTTATTCCCTTCTAAGAATACCCCTTACAAATAGCAGACAAGTACACATTCCTTAAAAGAAGTACGCCGAATTTATGGGCTCTTCGTTAATGACCTCCTAATTCTTACCTCCAATCCAATCCACAGTTTTGCATATGACAGAACCCTTGATTTCGCGTACTCATTTGAAACAGTGGTTGAATCCCGCGGCAATACTACTGATATCAATTGGGCACGCATGTTTGGATCACTTAATAATGACATTAGTAAATCCTTGCCTGCGGTAGGGCGAATCGCGTCCAGTTCAATACATGCAAAACCCAAAGCTGCCTGATTTCCCTTAAAAGATCTCTAAACCTCCCCCCTCGTCAATGAGGTGAGTATTTCAAACTCTCCTAACTTGAACATCTTAATAGTCCAGGTATCTAACAATCTTAGTTGGACGGACATTCGTTTTTCAACGAATGAAGTGCCTGGGCTTTCTACACCGATGCAAAAAAAAAATACTTTACCCCACATTTTCAAGCCTTATATCTGATCCAGGCTTTGCCTTTTATCCCACATCCTCATTTTTACACCCTAGATGTAGGGTATTATAGCTTTGAGCAAACGTTTATAACGCATGGAAATATTCATAATACTCAGAAATAAACTATACTGCCATTAATGGAAGAAGAAAAGAAATCGCTTAATAAATGTCCGTCTGTCTTTCTACTTCATAGGGTTGCCATATGAAACCTCCAGCTGTGTCAAATAAAAAATCGATGGATAAAATTCGGTACGCAAGTACTTTAGTAAAATCTAAATATCCTGGGAGAAAACTAACCCAATCGGCCAACTCCTTCACAGGGCTGCCACATAAAAGCTGTAAATTTTTTCAAAAGTTTTAGCGATCGTCATGAAAATATGCATATATAGGTTTCCGAGCTCGCTGATTCCGAATCTAGAGTCGGATTTCTTAAATTCAAAATGGCGGATCCAATATGGCCGACAAGATTTTCTAAACGTCAATTGAATGTTTGCAAAACGACGGATATACAGGTTTTTGCGGCTGATGATTACGAATCAAATATGGCGGTCGTAAATGTTAAATTTTTCAAGAGTTCCTCGATCATCATGAAAATAAACCCATGTGGGTTTTTGGAGGTCGCTGATTTCGAATCTGTAGTTAAATTTTGAAGATTCAAACTGGTGGGTCCCATATGACGGACAGGGTTTACTTCAGGTTATCGGAATATTCACGAAATGGCAAATTAAAGCTAAAGGGTGCGTCAATAGGTTGCAGATAGTAGGGCTGCTTGTAGATTTAAAGGTCAGCTGCGACTATGTAAGAATAAGTAGCCGCGGACACTTAACTACAAACGCATTATTTTCTTTCCTTCCCTACATCTAGGCCGTGTAGGGTATAACATAATTGGTCTGAACTAAACCAATTATAGCTTCTTTCCTCGTTCTTCTTGCCAAGGCTCTGTTTTTAGCATCATAGGGTATCCCCTGAGTTTTGACATTACCGCAAAAAAAGTGTGCTATGGTGTAAATACAACAATATTTGTCTTTTTAGTCCTTAAGTGGGGTAGATGTTAAAATAATCACTTTAAAAAAAGAAATTAGTTACTTTTCTAAGCCGATTGGTCTGGAAAAGGGAAACAGCTAGATATCAGCTTTGTATGAAGGATTTTTAAGTAGTATAACAAGCAATTCATTAAATGTAAAAATTAAAAACTGGTGGGAGAAATTTTAGAAGAAAATGCAAGTTTTGTTATAATTTATTGTTCAAAAAGAAAAGGAAAGAAAGGCAATGTTGGTGGAGTGGAGACATCTACATGAATGAAGTTGCTATCCAAATAAAGCGTAATCAATTTCCTGTGAGCACCATTAGGTTTCCGTAGATTCCATAATTTGGAAGTAATGATTTAATATTAACTTGTAGGCACCAATCCGGACACATTTTTTTAAAGACGCCATATCTTAATGGGTATTGCAAATGCACCTCCCCCTTCTCATATTTTTCTTTAGAATGAGGCAAGAAATCGCCCCTCAAACAGGGACACCCTTTATATTGCGCCTTTCCGAATCCAAGTCTTTATCATCGTCTTTATCTTATTATAAAAAATGTGTTATTTCAGGAAAACGAACTAGCCTAGACTGAATTGATTTGCTTCAATTTGTGGACCAATATCAAAATACAATCAAATACATCCGATTACTGACTTCGCTGTGAAGCTAACCTATGAACTAATTTTTATATAAAATAGAAAAGCCCAAGTATACATGTGATATATCTGAAATCAGATGGAGCTGGATATCACGTGACTAATTGTTAGAAAATAGAACGTATTCAACCATTTTCCCAAATGGAAGAAGAATAGATCTCCTTCAAACCAATATAAATTGTTTTTATTCTCCCTATGGTCTTGGAAGCATTTATTAAAGTGTAGCACTGATGAAATTTGCTAATCGTTAATACATCATTTTCACGTGGCGATTTTACGGCATTTCTTGTCGAATTCTCGAATCATAATCAACATTCTATTGACATCAAAGTACGGACTAGTCATGTATTAAATATGATCAATACCATTATTTAATTTAGTTAACAACTTTGCTCTGTTACTTAAGTCTTCTACGGAACATTGGATGGCGCTTATTTGTTGCTTCTATGTTTGAAAGTTGGTTTTATTCATCATAAAAATTCGACCACAAGAAATTTCACAATAGTCGGTTTTTTAACCCAATTTTGAACTCGATTACTTAGTAAATTGTCTCCTAAATTTTCCTAAATTTTGGTGAATGTCAGATCGTTTATTATATATTTTAACGGATTTTATCGAAACATAATGTCGTGTACGTTCTTCAATCGAACGAGTTTGCTCTGTTTTTCTCCTAAAATTGATTGAAAATATTACGCACTAGGGGGACTAGCCCCCCGTGTGCGGGACTCCCCACGATCCGGGTCTATCGGCTAAACCTCCCCCCCTCCCTGTCTCCAGGCCACCACCCCGAAAACGTCGCTAGACATTACTTCGGGATGGTGACCCTTTGCTCGCCCCGGAAACCTCCCCCTCTGAGGAAGACCAACACTGCACTCCACCCGGAAGCACAAGGTCTGCGCCCCTCCCTTTTTTAGGGGACTCACCATTGGTCCCTCTCCCAGAGGGACGCCAACCCTACACCCCCTTCAGGCGCACGAGGCCGGCGTCCGTCTCCTTCTGTTTGAGGATTGCCTCCTCCTCGCTTTGTAGCATAACCCCAACAATACTGTCCGGGGTTATGTCACCGTGGATTTCCTCCACCGCCCTCCTCTCCGCCCTCTATCTTTCACATTCGAAGAATGTGTGTAGGGCAGAGTCCGAAGGGGAGTCGCAGTAGACACAGGCGGTATCCGGCACCTTCCCTATCCTGTGGAGGAAGAACCGAAAGTTCCCGTATCCCGTCAGCATTTGTGTGAGATAATAATCAACCTCCCCATACTAACGGTTGAACCAGATGTCCAGCTGCGGTATGAGCTGCGTTGTCCTCCGGCTCCGCGACTCCCCTTCCTTTGCAGGACCGACCCTGGTGCCCGTACCCCGGGTATTTGTGGCCCCTAGATACCTTCACTCTCCGCCGGATCCTGCAATTAACCCAGCCGATCTTAATTTTGGCAGACCGCATTAGTGACGCTGCGGCGGTCTCGTCCACCGCCACGATAGCCATGCGCTGCTCGCGCTCGTTCGGCTGAGTTACCCCGACCTGCAGGAGCCCAACGTACCCCTCAAGCTCCCTTCTGAGGGTTTCTTCCACCTCCTCCTTTGTCGTACAGGCGTCGAGGTCCCTGATCTCCTGACTAGCTCTGGGGACCAGTTCCCTGACGCTGCCCCCCCTGCTGCCCTATTTAGGGCACTTGCGAAGGCGGACCTGTCTCCGGCCGACGCTATGCCTAGCTCGAGTAGGACCTCGCCCGATCTAGTTTGCCGGACGGAGCTGACCTCAGACTCGACGCTCTTGCGGACCATGCTCAGTATGTCCGCATACGTCTTACCAGCTGCGGGTTTAAGGGCAATCGCGTCCGGCTTTGCCTTCCTCGTAGGCCCACTCTCTCCGGTCTTAAGCGCCGTCAGGGTCTTTTCCGCCTTGCCCCCTGCTGCCCCTTTCTTCTTCTTCTTCCTTCTCTTCATCTTTTTCTTCCCGCCTTCTGCTTCCTTCCTAACATTTTCCCCCTTGTCCTCCTCCTTCCTCGCTCTGTTCCGCTTCACCACTTCCGTCCAACTAGTGCTAGGTGCACCGCTGGAGGTCCCGGGTGTAGGCTGGGGGTCAGCCTTCCTTTTTTAGCATTTTCCTGTGCCGCTGTGAGCGGAGGACTTTAATAACTATATTGATCTACAATTCTACAAGTTTGGTTATTGGCGTATGGACCGAAATTATTTAACAAACCAAGAATTTACCCTGCTAAATGACAGTAAATATTAGTTATACATATTACTTACCAATATGGTAAAAGTTTATTTTTATTTTATTTGTATGTATTTTCTGTGAAGTTACTCCTACAAAGAAATTATTCTTCCATTTGTTTGTATATTTTTGCATCCTCGGCGATGAACAGAGATGACTGGTTCTGTTTTTTAGAAATGTTATTGGATTATTTTGGCCTTGGCCTTCTTCAGTAATTTCTAAATGTCCGTTTCAACACAGTAGAAGTTTTATATTTCCTTCTAACTGACATGTTATTTAATTTTAATATGTATGAATCGACAAATGCTCTTAAATTATTGACAACAAAATAATCACTTATAGTTTGTAAAAATTTAGTAGTTCATTTAAAAATAGGTGTGATATAAAAACTGTATTTTTTTCTAAAATAGATAACGAATGTAAGCATTTTCAGTTATCGTATACGTACATAAAGTGGAATACATTTAAATACATAATTTTATTTCTACAAAATATATAATGTGTTAAGTTAACTGTGGATGACATCTATGAGAATACAATTAGTGCAATTTGGCAATTAATTCAAAAACTGTATTGCAAAAGGTCATGGAGCTATTTTTTAATGAGAAAATAACAACAAACACAGAATTAAAAACTATTAAAACCTTTTAATATTTAATTACTCTTGATTGAATTATAAATGGCTTTGTAAGCTTCAAATAGAATTTGAGTGAATTAATACATTAATACTTTGCCTACGCGCTTATACAAAGCACCTATTATATAAGATTTACACGAAGCCCATTCGATACGATTCCTTATTATTGGAAAATCCTAGTCACTACTAAACCAAATAACTGCAATTGAAGACTGAAATTAAATTTAGACCTCGAACTAATGGCAACTAATCTCACATTCAGATGGATGTATCTTATTATTGTCTAAGTTTATTAACCTTTGCTACCGTAGAAATACTGCTGCCTGCTGATGTGAAAAAATAAATAATTAAAATAAAATAAATTAAATTAAAAATAAATCATTAAAACGCCGTATGGTGATGAACTCATTAGTTTTCGTTTTGTACTAAAACACAGGCTTAAATTAGTCGAAAATGGCTTACGCACACTAATGTAGTATAGATTAAAAACCCTGGTGAAAATTTTTTCTAATCTCTAACTGTTTGTCCACCCATGTGTCTTTTTATCCTTTCAGAAGTTATATATGAACATATAACGCCCTGTGAACCAAACCCTTGCGGATCAAACGCAGTCTGTCGTGAACAAAATGGAGTGGGATCCTGTCAATGTCTACCTGACCATTTCGGAGATCCATACCAAAGTTGTAGGCCAGAATGCATACATAACTCTGACTGTCCTACAAACAAAGCTTGTACCCAAAATAAATGTGGGGATCCTTGTCCCGGTACTTGTGGAGCGAACGCAAACTGCCGTGTAGTAAATCATATTCCGACCTGTACATGTAATATTGGTTTTTCAGGAAATCCATATCAATACTGTAGTTCTATAGAAATTGAACGTAAGATTTTCAATGATCCAAATTTAAACTATAATATGCTAACTCTAATCCATTTGTAAAGATTCTTTGGATCCTGTCAATCCGTGTCAGCCTTCACCATGTGGCCCCAATAGTCAATGTAGAGAAATTAATAACCAACCAGTTTGTTCGTGCTTAATTAACTATATTGGGACTCCGCCACATTGCAGGCCTGAATGTGTATTAAGCACTGAATGCCCTTCGGATAAAGCTTGTATAAATCAAAAATGCGTTGATCCTTGCCACGGTGCTTGTGGTATTCATTCTGAATGTAAAGTACGCAATCATAGCCCTCTTTGTGCTTGCCGTAATGGATATACTGGAGATGCTTTTACGAGATGTTACTTTATGCCTCGTAAGACTCTTTTATTTATAGTGACATAAATTTCTTCAAATATGAAAGTTTTTAGCTGCACCAGTTATTTCTTCTGATATTCGAGATCCGTGCATTCCATCACCTTGCGGTGCTAATTCTCAGTGTAGACAAGTCAATGGTTCGCCTTCTTGTTCTTGCTTACCTAACTTTATTGGAACACCTCCCAACTGTCGACCAGAATGTACTATAAGTGCGGAATGCCCAAGCAACAAGGCGTGTGTAAGAGAAAAGTGTGTTGATCCTTGCCCTGGATCCTGTGGTATCGGCGCAAATTGCAATGTCGTAAATCATACTCCAGTATGTGTATGTTCTGTTGGTCATACTGGCGATCCATTCACTAATTGTCACCCGATACCTCCCATACAAAGTAAGAACTGCCTTTAATACCCTCAGTTTTTTTCTTACTTAGAGATTTGTGTATGCAATAGAATATCCCGATGAAGAGGACCCATGTCATCCATCTCCCTGTGGGGCCAATGCTAAGTGCAATAACGGCAAATGTACCTGCCTTCCAGAATACCAAGGAGATCCTTATTCAGGCTGCCGCCCTGAATGTGTACTAAATACTGATTGCCCGAAAAACAAAGCTTGTATTAAGAGTAAATGTATTAACCCTTGCCCGGACCCTTGTGCTCAAAATGCTATTTGCGAAGTTATTAATCACATTCCAATGTGCAGATGTCCAGAAGGAATGGTTGGAAGTGCGTTTATACGATGTAGTCCTGCCTTAAGTATATGAACACTTTATTTAAAAAAAAGCAAATTTATGATCACAAGTTTTCAGGACCTTCCGTAATAAAAGCTTGTGAACCTTCGCCTTGTGGACCTAATAGTCAGTGCAGAGAAATTAATCAGCAAGCCGTTTGTTCCTGTTTACAAGGATACATCGGAAGTCCACCAACATGCAGACCTGAATGTGTTATAAACTCTGAGTGTCCACCAACCCAAGCTTGTCTTAATCAAAAATGTGGAGATCCGTGCCTAGGCACGTGTGGCATTGGAGCTAAATGTTCTGTTGTTAACCATAATCCATACTGTTCTTGCCCAGAAAGCTTTACTGGAAATCCCTTTACTGGCTGCCGGAAAATAAGTACGTTACATTATTTAAGTATTTAAAACAGGACCTAATTCTAAATTATTAGTCGAGCCCGTAAAAGACGTGCTTCCTGTAGAACCTTGTCAACCTTCGCCTTGTGGTCCTTACTCCCATTGCAAACCAATTGGGGAATTTCCGTCATGTTCATGTCTACCAGGGTTTTTGGAAACCCCACCTAATTGTCGTCCAGAATGTGTAACAAGTTCCGAATGCTCAAGTGTTTTGGCTTGTATTAATCAAAAATGTAAGGATCCTTGCCCCGGACTATGTGGAACTGCTGCCGAATGCAGAGTTATAAGTCATATACCGCAGTGTTTATGTCCAGTTGGTTACACAGGAGATCCATTTAGTTTTTGTGAAGCGATACGACAACCACAATTAGAATACTTGGACCCCTGCAATCCAAGTCCTTGTGGAGCGAATGCTGAATGCAGACAGCAAAGTGGTGCTGGATCTTGTCAATGTTTACCTGAATACTTCGGAAATCCATATGAAGGATGCAGACCTGAGTGTGTAGTGAATTTAGATTGCCCTTCAAATAAAGCATGTCTGCAAAGCAAATGCAGAGATCCCTGCCCGGGAGTTTGTGGATATAACGCCGAATGTCAAGTTGTCAACCATGTGCCATCTTGCACATGCAATAACGGATACACTGGAGATCCTTACAAATATTGCACTATTATGCAGACTCGTAAGCAAATGTTTTTCTTACTTTTTATGGACATATATAAATGAGACTGAGTTTAGTAGAAATGAAATTTGCCATGCATGGTCATGTATTTTGCACTCACTGCTTATTCACTTTCTGTGAAAAATTTCTGAGAATTTACTTGGAGCTGTGTGAAATATTAACCTCACTGCATTTCTAGCTTATGAATTATCCCAAAATTGAAAATGAACTCCTCAATTGAGTTTTAGTTTTCATTTCTACTTTTCAAGTTCTCATTTGAAAAATTTCACAAAATGAAATTTTTTCCCTTTCAAGTAGCATTAATTCCTGAAATCGTCAATCCTTGCCAACCTTCACCATGTGGAGCAAACAGTCAATGCAGAGAAATAAATCAACAAGCAGTTTGCTCCTGTTTGCCATCGTTTATAGGTACTCCACCAGCTTGTAGACCAGAATGCACAATTAGTTCGGAATGTCCTTCCGATAAGGCCTGTCTTCTTCAAAAATGTACAGATCCATGTCCAGGAGTATGCGGAATAAATGCAATGTGTCGAGCTCTCAATCACAGTCCATTATGTTCGTGTAAACCTGGTCACACCGGGGATGCATTCACGAAATGTTACCCTATACCTCGTGCGTTAACTTTGTATCATTTTTCAAAGCATTTAGCTAAAACTCTAATAAATTTTAGCTCCATTAACAAATATTCAAGACGAAAGACCTGAAGATCCATGCATACCTTCACCATGTGGAATGAATTCACAATGCCGTACAGTAAACGGCGGAGCTTCCTGCTCATGCTTACTGGGTTATTTTGGATCGCCTCCAAATTGTCGACCCGAATGTTCTATTAACGCAGAATGTACAAGTAACAAAGTTTGTATTAGGGAGAAATGCGTAGATCCCTGCCCTGGCTTATGTGGTTTGAATGCTGAGTGTAAAGTAGTTAACCACGTTCCTAACTGCGTTTGTCGAGACGGATTTATTGGAGATGCCTTTACAAACTGTAATCTTGCTCCACCGCTTCGTAAGCATTTTATTTAGTTAATAAAATTACGTTCTTATCCATTTTCAAAAATAGAAGACCCAATAATAGACGAGCCTTGCAGTCTATCCCCTTGTGGACCCAATGCAATTTGCAATGAAGGTCTATGCACCTGTTTACCTGAATACCAAGGGGATCCATATTCTGGTTGTCACCCTGAATGTGTTTTAAATTCAGATTGCCCTCGCAATAAAGCTTGCATTAAAAACAAATGTATCGATCCGTGCCCGGGAACTTGTGGATATAATGCTCTCTGCGAGGTTATTAATTATATTCCCATGTGTAGATGTCCTGATAACATGTCTGGAAATGCATTCATACAGTGCAACCCGGTTCTAAGTATATACATTTTAACATTTCTAGTATGTCATAGTTTGCTTACATCTATAAAAACTAGAACCTGCCATAACTCATCCTTGCCAACCATCACCTTGTGGTCCCAACAGCCAATGCCGCGAAATAAACCAACAGGCAGTTTGCTCTTGTATTCAAGGATATATAGGAAGTCCTCCAACATGTCGGCCAGAATGCACTATGAACTCTGAGTGTTCCTCGTCCCAAGCCTGTCTTAACCAAAAATGTAATGATCCTTGTCCAGGAACTTGTGGTGTAAATGCTAAATGCATTGTTGTAAACCATAACCCATTCTGTGTTTGTCCTGAAAAATACACAGGAAATCCATTTGTAAGCTGCCAACAAATAAGTATGACTTTCAAATTAACCACGATTTCGAATAATTATTTTTGTTAATATTTTCGATAGTTGAACCGCCTCAGGATATAATCACAGAACCGTGCCAGCCCTCACCATGTGGACCCAATTCCGAATGTCGACCAATTGGAAATTCCCCTTCCTGCTCTTGCTTACCAGACTTTATTGGTTCCCCGCCGAATTGTCGGCCTGAATGTGTAACGAGTTCGGAATGTAAAAATGAATTAGCTTGTATAAATCAAAAGTGCAAAGATCCCTGTCCAGGACTTTGTGGTGTGAATGCAAAATGTAGAGTTGTCAGCCACACTCCCACCTGCTTTTGTCCAGAAGGACACACAGGAGATCCATTTACGTTATGCGATACAATAAAAGAGCAACATGATGAACTTCTTCCATGTAATCCAAGTCCGTGTGGAGCAAATGCAATTTGCAAAGTACAAGGAAATGCAGGATCATGCCAATGTTTACCAGAATATTTTGGTAACCCGTACGAGAGCTGTAGGCCAGAATGTATTTTGAACTCAGACTGTCCATCAAACAAAGCTTGCATGCAAAATAAATGCGAAGATCCTTGCCCAGGAATGTGTGGACAAAATGCTAAATGTCATGTTATAAGCCATTTGCCGCAATGCATTTGTGAAACTGGATTCACAGGAGATCCCTACAAGTTTTGTTCTGGACTACTTAAACGTAAAGTTATACTACTATAAGACTTTTACGCAAATATTTAACGATTTTGAAATTTAATAGCTGCTGAAGACGATTTTTCAACTCCATGCCAACCATCTCCTTGCGGTGCAAACAGTCAATGCAAAGAAATAAATAAGCAGGCAGTGTGTTCTTGTTTACCAACTTACGTTGGAACTCCACCTGCCTGCCGGCCTGAATGTACTGTTAGTGCTGAATGTCCCCAAGATAAGGCTTGCATAAATCAAAAATGTGTTGACCCCTGTCCAGGAGTGTGTGGCCAAAATTCAAAATGTCATGTTCGTAACCATAGTCCGCTTTGTTCCTGCAAGCCTGGATTCACAGGCGATTCATTTATAAGATGTTATCCAATTCCACGTAAGAAAATTTGCCCTCGAGTTAATTTATTTTCATAACCAGTTTTTTTAGCACCACCGCTCGTCACTGATGAGCCTTTCAGAGATCCCTGCGTTCCATCTCCTTGTGGCCAAAATTCTCAGTGTCAAAATTTGAAGGGTTCTCCACTATGCAGTTGCCTTCCTAATTATATCGGTGCCCCACCAAACTGTAGACCTGAATGTAGCATTAATGCAGAATGTCCAGCTAACAAAGCTTGCATCCGTGAAAAATGTCATGATCCATGTCAAGGTTCTTGTGGAATCGGAGCTGAGTGCACAGTCAGCAATCACATTCCCATTTGTACGTGCCCACCTGCGTATACTGGGGATCCATTCACGTCTTGCCAACCAGCTCCTCTAATAAAACGTAAGATAAGTGCATATTATAGACCTTAAGAGATTGCTTAATTTAAAATTTAAAATAGCCCAACTTGATAAAGATCCATGCAATCCATCTCCTTGCGGACCCAACTCCGAGTGCAACAATGGACTTTGTACGTGTCGTCCGGAGTACCAAGGCGACCCCTATCATGGCTGTCGTCCCGAATGTGTGTTAAATTCAGATTGTCCTCGTGATAAAGCGTGCATAAAGAGCAAATGTATTGATCCTTGCATAGGGACTTGTGGTAGCAATGCTCTTTGTGAAGTAATTAATCACATTCCAATGTGCAGATGCCCAAATGAGATGTCTGGAAATGCCTTCATAGAATGCAAACCTGTATCAAGTAAATTACTTGCCCTTCATCTAAAGCTCAGTTATCACTCTTTTCATAATTATGTAGCACCTATCGTTCAAATGCCATGTCAACCATCACCTTGCGGTCCCAACAGTGTATGTCGTGAGATAAATCAGCAAGCAGTTTGTTCATGTATTCAGGGTTATTTGGGAAGTCCACCACTATGTCGCCCTGAATGTACAACCAATTCAGAATGTCCTCCGAATCAGGCATGTCAAAATCAAAATTGTCGCGATCCTTGCCTTGGGACGTGTGGTGTCGGAGCAAAATGTACAGTTGTCAATCATAATCCTTTCTGCAATTGTCCAAAGAAGTTTACTGGAAATCCATTTGTATCATGCCACGAAATTAGTACGCCTTAATTATTTATAATTATGATTCTATTAAAACTCTCTTTATTTAGTCCAACCTCCACAAGATATTATGCCACAAAACCCTTGTCAACCATCACCTTGTGGACCTAATTCCCAGTGTAAAGACACGGCAGGCTCGCCATCTTGTTCCTGCCTTCCTGACTTTATTGGATCACCGCCAAACTGTCGACCAGAGTGTGTTACAAGTTCAGAGTGTGCCAGCAATTTAGCTTGTATCAACAAAAGGTGCAAAGACCCTTGTCCAGGACTATGCGGGATTAATGCAGAATGCAGGGTTTCTAGTCACACAGCAGTATGCATTTGCACCATCGGCAATACAGGGGATCCATTTACCCAATGTAAACCTTTAAGTGAACCCTTAATTGAGCATATTGATCTCTGCCGTCCAAATCCATGTGGTTCAAACGCTGAATGTAGAGAACAAAATGGAGCAGGATCTTGTCAGTGTTTGCCGAACTATTTTGGCAATCCTTATGAAGGATGCAGACCTGAATGTGTCATAAACTCCGACTGCCCGTCAAATAAAGCCTGCATGCAAAATAAATGTCGGGATCCTTGCCCAGGGACTTGTGGAGAAAACGCTGAGTGTCACGTAGTTTATCATTTCCCTTCGTGCAGATGCATTACCGGATATATAGGAGATCCTTACAAATACTGCAATATTCCAGACAAACGTAAACTTTTTTAAAGTAATCTATACAGCAATATAGAATAACCACAAAATACTTATAGAAATTTCCCACGAGTATGTAAATCCATGTCAACCATCCCCGTGTGGACCTAACAGCCAGTGCAAAGTTATTAATGATCAAGGCGTCTGTTCTTGTCTACCTAGTTATATGGGAAGCCCACCTGACTGCCGACCAGAGTGTACTATCAGCATCGAATGTTCACTTGATAAGGCCTGTGTAGATCAAAAATGCGTAAATCCTTGTCCCGGAATATGTGGAAATAGTGCGGAATGTCATGTTCGAAATCATAGTCCTATATGTTCTTGTAAACCTGGTTATACCGGAGACCCATTTACGAAATGTTACCCAGTACACCGTAAGTTTTACTGTAACTTTTACAATTTTAGTCCTGGTTTTTACAATCCAAAATCAGATGTAGCTGTTGCTCCTCAAGACACAATTAAGGATCCTTGTATACCAACCCCATGTGGTGCAAACTCACAATGTCTGCCAAGAAATGGAATACCTTCATGTTACTGCCTACCAAATTACATAGGATCACCACCAAATTGTCGACCTGAGTGCACAATTAATGCGGAATGTTCCAGTAATATGGCATGCATTCGCGAAAAATGCGTGGATCCTTGCCCAGGATCTTGTGGTTTTAGCGCAATTTGTAACGTTATAAATCATACTCCGATTTGCTCATGTTCAGATGGATATACTGGAAATCCATTTGAAAGCTGCCAATTAGCTCCACCTCAAAGTAAGGAGAGAATTTTTTTGGTACAAATTTTATTTTAATTGAAAATATCTAAATAGCAGAACCCCTTTCTGAGGATCCATGCAATCCCTCACCATGTGGTCCAAACGCTATTTGCAACGATGGAATCTGTTCTTGCTTACCCGACTATAAGGGAGATCCATATGTAGGTTGTCGACCTGAATGTGTTTTGAGCTCAGATTGCGCTCAAGATAAGGCTTGCTTAAAAAATAAATGTGTCGATCCTTGCCCGGGAACTTGCGGCCAGAATGCTATTTGCGATGTTATAAACCACATTCCAATGTGTAGCTGTCCAGATGGAATGTCGGGGAATGCATTCATACAATGCACTCAAACACCAAGTATTTCAGGAGAACTTCTATGATGTAGTGATTATTTCTAAACTTTGTTTCCAATAGGACCTATAATAACTAATCCTTGTCACCCATCACCTTGTGGCCCAAACAGCCGGTGCAGGGAAGTTAATCAACAGGCAGTGTGTTCTTGTATTGAAGGTTACATTGGAACGCCTCCTACCTGTCGACCAGAGTGCATCATAAACTCCGAATGTCCATTAAACCAGGCTTGCCTTAAACAGAAATGTCAAGATCCTTGCCCTGGAACGTGTGGTACGCACGCAAAATGTAGCGTTGTTAACCATAATCCATTCTGCAGCTGCCCTACACAGTACACTGGAAACCCTTTCGTTAGCTGCCAACTAATAAGTATTATTGATTGCTTTGAAAAGTTAGCTAGCAAAATATTAACAATTTTTTCGTAATAGTCCAGCCACCTCAAGATATGATTCCGATAGATCCATGCCATCCCTCTCCATGTGGTTCTAATTCTGAGTGCAAACCAATTGGTGACTTACCGTCATGTTCGTGCCTTGCAGAATTCATCGGATCACCTCCAAATTGTCGCCCAGAATGCATTACTAGCTCGGAATGTCCCAACAATTTGTCATGTTTAAATAAAAGGTGTAAGGATCCGTGTCCTAATATATGCGGAGCCAACGCAGAATGCAGAGTGGTTACTCATACGCCTATGTGTATTTGTCCACCTGGGTTTACCGGAGACCCATTCACACATTGTCAGCCTATTCAACAGACTCAAATCGAACACATAAAACCCTGCAGTCCTAACCCATGTGGAGCAAATGCAAAATGTCAAGAACAAAACGGTGCGGGCTCTTGCCAATGCCTGCCAAATTATTATGGAAATCCTTATGAAGGATGCAGACCGGAATGTATTTTGAATTCTGACTGCCCCTCTAACAAGGCCTGTATGCGAAACACTTGCCGAGATCCTTGTCCCGGAATTTGTGGAGAAAATGCTGAGTGTAACGTAGTAAACCATTTGCCCTCATGTGAATGTTACGTCGGATACACAGGAAATCCATACCAACTCTGTTCACTACCTAGCAAACGTAAGATATTATAGAGCCTAGAAGCTTATTTATACATTCGATTCAATTATTTTAGCGACTATTTCAACATATACAAGCCCTTGCAAACCAACTCCTTGTGGTCCTAATAGCCAATGTAAGGAAGTAAATAATCAGGCGGTTTGCTCGTGTCTTCCAAATTTTATTGGTGTCCCTCCGGGATGCAGACCAGAGTGTACTATAAGTACAGAATGTTCGCATGACAAAGCCTGTATAAATCAAAAATGCGCCGACCCATGCCCTGGGACCTGTGGTCAAAACACGCAATGTCGCGTTAGAAACCATAGTCCTTTGTGTTCATGCAAGAACGGTTTTACTGGCGATGCATTTAGCAAATGTTACCCGGTGCCTCGTAAGTTACTTTACTCTCTTCGAATTCGTGAATGCCATAAATTAATAATTTTAGATCCTGCCTACGAGCCAGAACATGATATACAGCCTGATCCTTGCCTACCTTCTCCCTGTGGACCGAACTCTGAATGTCGTGCAATAAATGGAGTAGCTTCATGTTCCTGTTTGAAAAACTACTTTGGTTCCCCGCCGAACTGCCAACCAGAATGTTCTATTAATGCTGAATGTCAAAGCAATAAAGTTTGCATTCGAGAAAGCTGTGTGGACCCATGTCCTGGCCTGTGTGGTATAAATGCTATATGTAATGTAATAAATCATACGCCCAGCTGTTCTTGTCCAACTGGATACTCTGGAGATTCGTTCATAGGTTGTTATCCAATTCCAGCATCAATACGTAAGACTTAGTTTAAACCTGATTTCTCTGTTTATAAATTATTGAATTTTATAGCAATACCTGTAGAAAATGACTCATGTAACCCATCTCCTTGTGGACCCAATGCTCTCTGCAATGATGGAATTTGCACTTGTTTACCTGAATACCAAGGAAATCCTTATGACGGCTGCCGACTTGAATGTATCTTAAATGCTGACTGTCCCAAAGATAAGACCTGTATTCAAAATAAATGTAAGAACCTTTGTCCAGGAACATGTGGTACAAATGCTATTTGTGAAATCTTTAACCACATTCCTATTTGCCGATGTCCGGATGGAATGTCAGGAAATGCTTTTATCCAGTGCCATCCTACACCAAGTACTTCTTGTATTTAATTCTTATAGATAGGGTCTTATTTTAAAATTTGTAGAACCGGATAAATTTTTACCGTGCCAGCCTTCACCTTGTGGACCCAATAGCCAATGCAGAGAAGTAAATCAACAAGCGGTATGCTCTTGTTTGCCAACTTACATTGGAAGTCCTCCATCTTGTCGACCAGAATGTATAACTAACTCTGAATGCCCATTTAATCAAGCATGCTTAAATCAGAAGTGCCAAGATCCTTGCCCAGGTTCTTGTGGGCGTCACGCGAAATGCTCAGTTATAAATCACAGTTCATTTTGCTTGTGCCCAGATCGATTTACAGGGAATCCGTTTATCAGCTGCCAACCGATAAGTACGACCAAAGATATAGTTGTAAAATAATTAAATGATATATCGCACCATTTTCTAATAGTTGATACTGCACAAGATATGGAGATTCAAGATCCTTGTCAGCCGTCTCCCTGTGGACCAAATTCTGAGTGCAGACTCATTAATGGCGCTCCGTCATGTTCCTGCTTAAGTGAATTTATTGGAAGTCCACCAAATTGTCGGCCGGAGTGTGTAACTAATTCGGAGTGCCTTAGTAACCTAGCTTGTATTAATCAGAAATGCAAGAATCCTTGTCCTGGGTTGTGTGGTGCTAATGCGGAATGCAGAGTGGTGAATCATGTGGCAATGTGCATATGTACACCAGGTCACACTGGTGATCCATTCACTGAATGCATATTACAAAGCCAGCCACAAATGGAATATAGAGATCCATGTACTCCAAATCCTTGTGGATTTAACGCAATCTGCAGAGTTCAAAATGGGGCTGGATCGTGCCAATGTGTACCAGAATATTTTGGCAATCCTTATGAAGGTTGCAGACCCGAATGTGTAGCCAATTCGGATTGTCCATCAAATAAAGCATGTTTGCAAAATAAATGTAAAGATGTGTGTCCCGGAATATGTGGGAAAAATGCGGAATGTCACGTTATGAATCACTTCCCTCACTGTAACTGCGTTCCAGGGTTCACTGGCGATCCATACCAGATCTGTAAAATTCAAGAACAAAGTAAGAATTTCTAATCATGACAATCCCTTTTACTAATTTTTATTTCGTTCGAATAGCTCTTACCCTGGAGGTCCTCAATCCATGTCAACCTTCGCCTTGCGGTCCAAATAGTCAGTGTAAAGAACTAAATAAGCAGGCGATTTGCTCTTGCTTACCAACATATGTAGGAAATCCACCTTCTTGCAGACCTGAATGTACTATAAGTTCTGAATGTCCTTCGAACAAGGCTTGCGTGAATAAAAAGTGTGTGGATCCATGCCCAGGAACATGTGGATATAACACAGAATGTCGAGTACGGAATCACAGCCCTCTGTGCTCTTGCAAGTCAGGATACACTGGTGATCCCTTTATGCGTTGCTACCCACTGCCTGGTAAAGTGTTAGTAATTCTTCTATGAAACTCCTAAATAAGAGAGAAACTTTTAGTTCCATCACCTATTACTCAGCATCAATTTGACCAAGATCCTTGTGTTCCATCACCTTGTGGAGCTAATTCCCTATGCCGTACAATAAATGAATCGCCATCTTGTTCATGCTTACCTAACACTATAGGAATGCCTCCGAATTGCAGACCCGAATGTGTTATAAATGCTGAATGCCCCAGCAATAAAGTATGCGTCAACGAAAAATGTGTTGACCCTTGCCCCGGTTTGTGCGGTGTGTACGCATTATGCAATGTATTTAACCATGTCCCCAGTTGTACATGTGCAAATGGCTATACTGGAGATGCCTTCACCAGCTGTCAACTAATTCCAGCGTCCAGTAACATTGGCACTTAATTCTTTAAAAGCTTGGTAAGATCATTATATTTTTAGAAGAACCAGAACTAGAAGACCCTTGTGCTACATCTCCCTGCGGTGAAAACGCAGTTTGTGAAAACGGCGTTTGTACATGTTTGCCGGAATATAAGGGTGATCCATATTCTGCATGTCGACCGGAATGTGTTCTGAATTTCGATTGCCCTCGCGATAAAGCCTGCTTAAAACAAAAGTGTAGAGACCCTTGTCCAGGGACATGTGGGCACAACGCAATCTGCGAGGTTGTAAATCACATCCCAATGTGTAGATGCCCGGATAACATGTCAGGAAATGCTTTCATTCAGTGCGATTTTGTTCAAAGTAATTTTATTTTATTCTGCGTAGTAGGAAATCTTCCCTAAATTTATATATTTTTAGAGCCAGAATTAATAAAGCCTTGTCACCCCACTCCTTGTGGTCCAAATAGCCAGTGTAGAGAAATAAATGGACAGGCCGTATGCTCGTGTATACAAGGTTTTATTGGAAGTCCGCCAACATGTCGACCTGAGTGCAACATAAATTCTGAATGTCCACTACATCAGGCTTGCCATAGTCAAAAATGCAAAGATCCATGTCCTGGTACTTGCGGCATTGGTGCAAAATGCGTCGTTGTGAATCATAGTCCACACTGCTCTTGCCCCAATGGGTATACCGGAAATCCTTTTATAAGCTGTAATTATATTGTCGAATCACCTCAACAACTCAAACCTGAAGATCCTTGCCATCCTTCGCCATGTGGGCCAAATTCTGATTGCAAGTCAGTGAGTGACTCGCCTATTTGTTCTTGTTTAGATGGCTTCATAGGAACTCCACCAAACTGCCGACCAGAGTGCATTACAAATTCTGAGTGTCCAAGTAATTTAGCTTGTATAAACCACAAATGCAAGGATCCTTGTCCTGGATTGTGTGGTACCAATGCTGAGTGTCGAGTAGTCAGTCATACAACAATCTGTGTCTGTTTAAGTGGATATACAGGAGATCCATTCACCCACTGTGCATATGTGCAAGCATCATTTATTGAACAGTTAAATCCTTGCAGACCCAATCCATGTGGTGCGAATGCAATTTGCAAAGAACAAAATGGAGCTGGATCATGTGAATGCCTACTTGAACACTACGGAAATCCTTATGAAGGCTGCAAACCTGAATGTGTAATAAATTCTGACTGTCCTGCAAATAAAGCTTGCATACAAAACAAATGTAAGAATCCATGTCCTGGCAGTTGTGGACAAAATTCGAAATGTGATGTTGTAAATCATTTCCCAATATGTGATTGCTTCTCGGGATACACTGGAAATCCTTATGAAATCTGTAATATTCTACCTAAACGTAAGACTCATTATTATTTTACATTCCTTGGACTTTACATTCCTAATTTTCTTTCTTAATAGCTGTTATTCAGGAAGATATTTCCCCATGTCAGCCATCACCATGCGGACCAAATAGTCAGTGTAAAGAGCTAAATTCACAAGCAATTTGTTCTTGCCTGCAGCAATACATTGGGACGCCACCAACTTGTAGACCAGAATGCACAATAAGTTCTGAGTGTCCTTCAGATAAAGCTTGTATAAGCCAGAAATGTGTCAACCCATGTAGTGATGATGTTTGTGGCAAAAATACAGAATGTCACATACGAAATCATAGTCCTCTGTGCTCTTGCAAAGAAGGATATACAGGAGATCCCTTCACAAGTTGTTATCCAATTCCTCGTAAGATTAACGGCCTTTGCAAAACGTAAAATAGTTTGATTTGCAATCCTTTTCAGCAATTATACAACATAGTCCTCAACATGTAAATCCTTGTCTACCAAACCCATGTGGACCCAACTCTCAATGCCGTTCAATTAATAATTCACCCTCGTGCTCTTGTTCGCCAAATTATATTGGAGCTCCACCGAACTGCCGCCCAGAATGCTTAATTAATGCAGAATGCCCTAGTGACAAAGCTTGCATTTTAGAAAAATGTCGAAATCCATGTCTAGGATCTTGCGGATTTGGAGCACTTTGTAATGTAATAAACCATGTCCCTAGCTGTTCATGTCCCCCAGGATACATTGGAGATCCATTTAAAAACTGCCAACTTGCACCATCTAATCGTAAGAACTTTTCTCCTTACTAAAATCACACGCCAATAAATAACACATATTATAGTGGAATCGCAAAATGAAGATCCATGCAGCCCTTCACCCTGCGGCCCTAATGCTGAATGTGTCAATGGCATTTGTTCATGCCTTCCAGAGTATCAAGGCAATCCTTATATAGGATGTCGTCCAGAATGCGTTTTAAATTCTGATTGCCCTAGAGATAAAGCTTGCATCCGGAACAAATGTATTAATCCATGCCCAGGAACTTGTGGGCCTAACGCTGTTTGTGAGGTTAACAATCACATACCAATGTGCAGCTGTCCGGATGGAATGTCTGGGAATGCATTCTTTCAATGCTCCCCAACTCCAAGTAAATTTGTTTTTTACATAATAGAAAAATCGAATCACTTTTTCCATGTAGAACCAATCACTACCTACCCATGTCAACCCTCACCCTGTGGTCCTAATAGTCAATGTCGTGAAATAAATCAGCAAGCAGTGTGCTCTTGTTTGCAAGGATATATTGGAAGTCCGCCAGTATGTCGACCTGAGTGCACATCAAACTCTGAATGCCCTCCCAACCAAGCATGTCATAATCAGAAGTGTAAAGATCCTTGCCCAGGAACATGTGGGCGAAATGCAGAATGTACCGTTGTTAATCACAACCCATTTTGTAGCTGCTCCCATAAATATACTGGCGATCCATTTGTCGCTTGCCAGCCAATAAGTACAATTGAATACCAATTATGGAAATTTTATCAATAAGTTTAATTTTAGTTGAACCCATTCATGACCTTGTTCCGGAAAATCCATGCCAACCATCTCCATGTGGCCCTAATTCAAATTGTCAACCAGTAGCGGATTCTCCATCTTGTTCTTGTTTACCAGAATATATTGGATCTCCTCCAAATTGTAGACCTGAATGCGTAACGAGTTCTGAATGCGCAAGTAATTTGGCTTGCATAAAGCAAAAATGCAAAGATCCTTGTCCTGGCCTTTGTGGACTCAACGCTGAGTGTCGGGTGATAAGTCACATTTCCCAATGTACTTGTCCAATTGAAATGACTGGGGATCCGTTTAATCTATGCACTATAATATCAAAGCCAGCTGAACATGTCGATCCTTGTAATCCGAGTCCTTGTGGTGCAAATTCGATTTGTAGAGTTAAACATAATGCAGGTTCTTGTCAATGTCTACCAGATTACTTCGGCAATCCATATGAAGGATGTAGACCTGAATGCGTTATTAACTCGGATTGTCCCTCTGACAAGGCTTGCATGCAGAGTAAATGTAAGGATCCTTGCCCCGGAATCTGTGGACAAAACGCCGAATGTCATGTTGTAAATCATTTGCCGTCTTGTGCTTGTTATACTGGATACACCGGTGATCCATATCGGTACTGCACGATTTCACTGGAACGTAAGAAATTTAAATCAATTTTGCTGGGATAACATTTTATATATTTTTGGTTACTTTCTTCATATGTACAGCACAAATCCAAGATGTTGTTAGCCCATGTCAACCGTCTCCTTGTGGACCAAATAGTCAATGCAGAGAGCACAACAGCCAACCTCTTTGCTCTTGCTTGTCAAATTATGTAGGAAGACCTCCGGACTGTAGGCCAGAATGTACCATAAGCACAGAGTGTAATTTTGACAAAGCGTGTATAAATCAGAAATGTGCTGATCCTTGCCCAGGGTCTTGTGGGCAAAATTCAAAATGTCACGTACGAAATCATATCCCTCTGTGCTCTTGCAAAAGTGGTTTTACTGGTGATGCATTTGCACAATGCTACCCTATACCAAGTATATTTCTCAGTTATCGATAGCTATATTTTAATAAATAAAATAAATATTTTTAGAACCTCCGTCAGTTGAAGAGCAAGACCTGCCTAGTGACCCATGTGTACCCTCACCTTGTGGTCCAAACTCTCAATGTAAATCGATTGGAGGAATGCCCTCATGTTCATGTCTACCGGCTTTCTTCGGATCTGCGCCATATTGTCACCCAGAATGTGTTACAAATGTTGAATGCCCCAGTAACAAAGCTTGTATTCAAGAAAAATGTGTAGATCCATGTCCAGGATCGTGTGGATTTTTAGCTATTTGCAACGTTGTTAATCATATTCCGATATGTATATGTCCTCAAGGCTACACAGGGGATCCATTTACTTCATGTCAACCAGCTCCAATGCCACGTAGGAATTTATTTTTGCCAATAATATCCTGTACTTATTTGTAATTTTACAATACAGCAGAGCCAGTTAATGAGGACCCTTGTAATCCATCTCCGTGCGGCCCAAACGCTTTGTGTAATGATGGCGAATGTTCGTGCAT
>QYTT01084730.1:24176-46050 GCA_006980735.1 Dasypogon diadema
GTATATAAATAGCAGGATCTCCAGGTTGCTAAACCAAAAGGGGATAGCTTTAGGATTGCTTCTGTTCGGTAAAATATGAAATAAATCCTGTTTGTGGCAAAAACAAAGACTTTCAGATAGAAATTTTCGCACGATTTTATTTGCACACTGTAACAAAAAATAAAGAGTCATAAATTCTCACTATCTTAAAATAATAACAACTCACTGTTCGCTTCCTCCCACCCAACATAGACTCCATTCTTGCTGATGTACTCTTCCAGCCAATCTTGAAGAGGTTGGAAGTACTTCAGAATGGACGAGCCATTAATTTCGGTGTCGTCTGTTAAATATTTAAGCAACTCTTGCCATGGTTGTTTGGAGCCAAGTGATAACTTCTCACTAAAAGGAAATTCAATTATGAACTGAAATGTAGCGTGTTCATTAGATTTGTAACATCAAAGCATTTCCAACGTCTTTACTTCCGGTTAAGTCACACTCACTCAAGTTTGATGATCCTTCGGTGTACTTGTGCGCCTTTTTGCATAAGCCCTCATAAATTTTGAATGACAACACCTTAGAAAAGACATCTCTGGAAAATATAACGGTATAAAAATTCTATAGAAAACTTGTTTCTTATGTCCTACTCATAGTCTCCCTCTTCGTAACCGTCTAGCTTCGTTGCGATGACATCAAAATCCATCTGGGATCTCTCCACAGGTGGTTGAATACCCAAGTACTGCTCCTGGAGTCTCCAATATGCGCAGTTTGAATCAGAGGAGTTAATATTGCCATCCAGGATATCAGTGAGATATTTAGTTTCCACAAATGAATCAAACAATGGTATTAATTTTTCAAGAGCCTACAGAAGTAGAAATAATTTCGGGATACTGCCTACCTTGTCGGCTGCAATAACTCACCAGATAAAAAAGCCGGTTAATCCAAGCCTCAGGTGCAGTTTTAGCTGGCTCCAATAAACCTAATTCAGAAATGTGGGGACGTGCAGACACAGAGAGCATAATAGCCTCCTTAAGAGGTTGCATAAGTGTTTCCAATTGATTTCTGCGAAAAGGTAATGGCAGTTCAGTAGTATAAATGTGCTGCAGCACATCTAATTCTTCTCCGTGTGTATAAAGAAAGTTATCTAAAGTAAGTTGGCTACAAAGTGCAAAATAGAATGAGTTTTCTTCAAATACTCCAATAGAGCGGCTTGTGCAGGTCTCATCATTCCCTTCTTGGGGAATGATCTGGACGTATTCCTTCCAGTCTGACCTATGATTTAAAATCATTATATGTGAGTTACCTGGGAGTTACATTGCCTTCTACCTATATGTGAGAATGGGTTGCATTCCCATTGACTTGTAAAATTCATCTGCTTGGCTCAATATTTTAATGGGGGTGTAATTTTGAGCAACAATTTTATCACTGGATACAATACTGGGGCTTTGTGGAAACGGGTAGAATTTATTATCTAGGAGATTTAGTGTGGCATATTCGGCGCTAAAACGTTCCATAAGATGAAGAGGTATTGGTTCTCGATCTGGAGATGTTCTGTTATCATATTCGACTTGCAATTTGTGCCGCAAATAAGCGTGGAGTTTTTGATATAGCGGTCGAACTTGCTCAATCGCACCTGCCATTTTCTCCACTATTTCATTATCTTCGTATTTGTTAAGCATCATTTCCGATGGTTTGCTATATTCTTAAAACAAAAGAAGACTCTATTATTATTGACTTTATTGTAAATTTAATTTTATTGTAAATTTAATTTTAGGTTTACGCACAACATACCATAAAAAATTCCTATGGGGATTTGTTTTGGAGATTTTGGGTTGTAGGCTCAAAGACCAATGATGGAACAACAATTACGAACAAATAAAAATTCTAATGAGGATGGCACTTCTTAAATCGTGCCAATAACCGAAGAGATCGTTAGCGTGCCTCACAGCGTACCAGCGCAGAGCCTCAAATAGGAAATATCTAACATTCCTCACCGGTGGCAATCACCTCTGTCTGATGAGGTTAATTAGACAGAGAGGATCCAAATTCCAAGCATGGTAATAGGCGGATTCTAGGAAGCGTTTTAGGCTGACTAGAGAAGGTCAAAATTTTTAGGGAGCCTGTATATTAGCCATGAACCTCTTCCCGAAAAAGCCCAAGAGGAACCAACCGGTCAGAGAAATCGCCCTCTGATGTTTAGTACACCAATAGAAAGAAACCAATTCTTGAAAACTAGCCTCCGATGGGGAAAAGTCCAATGTTTGTACCGGTGAAGCGGTTTCACCCCAGCGTGTAGCCTTCACTTCTACACCGGTGGGATTAATTTTGTACTCATGGAGATGAACTCTCCTACGAACTGAGCACTCAGAACTCATCGATCACGTTGCTAACACCTCAAGACCATCCTATAGGAAAGCTCTAGCAGGGGCATCTATCTGAACAAATTTCCGGACATAGCGCTGAAGAATGCTCAGCTTAGAGCTGTGGCCACCAAAATTCTGGAGAAAAGGGATGATGGGATAAAACCAAAACTGCTTGGCTCCAGTTTTCGGTCAGGATTTCTGATTTCTACCTATGAGAACAAAACCAAACAGGTTGCGGGAGACTTGAGTATTTGGGTAGCGGCCAGTATTAAAGCTGTGAAGGATAAAATTAATTATCCCTCACAGTAGGATCCTAACTGGATACTTCCCTAAGAGCCAGAATATCCCCACCAAGACCATTGTGGACTACATAGATGCCCATAACGACGACTTTACATTAATCAATAGGATGAATGAGCGCACAGGCTGTGACTTGCTATTTTCCATTGACCGGCCCTTGGCCGATAAGCTGAAACAGAAATGCAGAGAGAATATTCAAGCTGAACCTAATTTAGGGTCAGTTGAACCACCTCAACTAACAGCTCGGAAAGTGCCTCCTAATATATTGGAGCAGTCCACACGCCTCACGCTTCCTCCACTGCCGCTAACACCAGTGGCGTTATATCAATGATGGCTTGCACAAAGATTGGTAGGAAAGTTGCTGGAGGCAAACTAAAATTAAACCAATTTAAACCGATTTCGAATTGCTTAAAATAGTGGCTGGAAGTATGAAGAGGGACCCTTTTTGCATTAAAGATCTGGTAGGTGAAGAAAGCGGCCATTACAGAAAGTGAGTTCCTGGGAGGAATACTGGCATGTCACGGATGTAACAAACGTGTCTAATATCTGTTAAATAATATTTAAAAAAAAGCAATTGTGAAAGATTCTGGGAGAAGAGACTCTGGAAGAAAAGGAAAGGAGAAATTTAAGGGGAAGCAATTGTGGCTGGACGCAGATAAGGAAGGTGCGGAGGAGGTCGGAGGTGTCTATTGGACCAGAATCAGGAGGCAGGAAGGATTTACTGAGAAGAGGAGTACAGGAACGGAGGTTTAAAAAAAAAACAGATAAGTATTTTGCCCTTCTTCCATCTATTTTAAGTGTTTCTTTGTCATTAATTCAATAAGAATTGATTTCTTCTCGCTACCGTGACCACCAGGTGGAAAAAGATTTTATTGATTATAGTATGTTTTTCGCTTTGTGCTTAGATAAAATTATAACGTTTGCTAACCAAAAGTGTTTCCCGTTGTTTTATTTCATCCGGAAAAGATTGATTTTGAATTTTGAGACCCTGAGGTTTTGATTTTGAGTTCCTGGACTCTCAAACTACGTGGCGGCCAGAAATGGTGTTACTGAACCCTGCCACGCTCAGGTAAGAACGGAGGAGTTAAATCAAATTCCGCTCAGAAAGGGGGCGTAGAAAGATGAAGGGGCAAGGGTCCCAACCCTGACGGTCCGTTTAAATGATGCCGGGGGAGGTACAGGACGCCAAGTCAAGTGTTTTCAGATAAATCTGCATCTCACAAGGGCAGCACAGGACATGCTTAATAGGCGATTGTTCAGGGAGCAAATGGACGTGGTTTTGATACAAGAACCGCAGGTTCTACAAGGCCATATCAAAGACCTTACACTGAATCAAGGTAAGTTGATTTATAATATAAGATAATTTCTACAAAAAACTCATATTGGGAGGCGATGCAAATGCCTCCAATTCTTTATTGGATAGCAGCGACACCAATAAACCTTTTCGGTTATCTATTAAAGAATAATCTGGTGGAATAAGGAGGTGGACAAATTAAAAGCTAACAGAACAAATCTCTTCAACTGTGCCAAACGAACAGGCTCATGGTCCTATTACAAGCAAGCCCTAACAGAATATAATAAAAAATTGAGAAGATCCAAAAAAGGGCATAGAGAAGCTTCTGTGAAGATATATGAGGGTAGCCTACTGTACCTTGTCTCAAAAAGTGCTAGGATTGCATCAATAGCATTGAACTTATCCAAAAAGCCGATAGCAGCTGCAGCAGGGTTGAAACATTAAAATTCCTGTTGAAGAACCACTCTCCCGGCTCAATGCAAATTAGACTTTTTTGGCAGTAAGGTATAATTATCGGTTCTCTCATCGTATCAAAAGTCTCTAAGTTCATACCTTTACTGATAATACGGTTAAGTGGGTTATAGGTGCATTTAAAGCTTAGAAATCGCGAGATAGATATGGTATTTTCTCTGCCATTCTGCATCAAGAATCGGAGGAACTAACACCATTACTGGTCATATTGTTCAGGGCATATTGCCATGACTTGGAAAGATGTAAACGTGATGTTTAAACCTGAAGGTTACATCACCTAATCAGCCTGACTTCCTGCATGCTTAAGACTAGGGAGAAGGTTATAAATATCCACTTCAGAAGCGGAAATATCAAGGAATATCCACTGTATTTGCACCAGCATACCTATATGACAGGAAAATTCACAATAACCGCTTCACATGAACTAGGCTCTAGGTTTAGACCTTAGATAAAAAAGCGATTGACCTAAGCGCATTCTTCGAACTTTTAACAATATATGATCCTTTGGATCAGAGCTATGCTCTCAGGCTCGATAGTCAAAACGACTCTCGGAGACGTTAAAGCCGCGAGAGATTGCCTCCAAGGAGGAGATCTGGCCCCTTTGTTGTGGTCACAAGCAGTTCATGATCTCCTCAAGAAAATATCTGATGGTGCAGATGACATCGTTATTGCAGCAGATGGCAAGCAGGATCAGCATATTTCCCGTAAAATGCAAAGCGCTCTAACCTCAGTACACAACTGATACAAATACGTATATGTCAACCTGCGAGTCAGCCAATGGAAAACAGTACTGGTCCCTATTACAATTGAGGGGACCACCATTCAGTTTTCAACTGACACCAAATATTTAGCTCTAACTCTAGACCAGTGTCTGACTTGGAACTCTTAACTCAAAAAACTCAGAGATAAAGCCATATCAGCCTTAAGGTATTGTTAGAAGCTCTTTAGTAAAACTTGAAGATTCAAGCCAAAAATGATTCTTTGGGCCATGCGTGGATATAATATGATGCACGGTCACCTATGCTGCTTTTAGTATGATGGCTAAAAGGCAGTGCAATTAAACCTAGAAAAACTTCAAAGATTAGCCTGCGTAGAAATTACGAGTACAATGAGAACCTGCTCCTCTACTGCCTTGGAAGTTCTGTTAACCCTCCTTCCCATACATCTCTATGTAAAAAATGGATAACACTCAGTGCTCACAGACTTCTAACATTGAACTTATTGCATCTATTTGGGAAAATGGTCACATAAAGCTCCTGGATGAATTTCAATGACAGATTTAATGTCGAAAGAATTCATATTCACCTCAGATTTAAACTAACTTAAAGCACTGCTCAACTTCGTCCATGAGGTCTCACATTTGGAAAGGGCGCACTTAGATGGTACACGAGCTAATTCAAGATTGGAGGTGAAGTGGAAGCGAATGTATTTGGTCCTAACTATAGTGCTGCTGACACACAGAGTTCCACAACAACCATCTTCCAAGCCGAAATTTATGCAATAGGGCTCTGTGCCCGTGCAATCCTACCCAAGCTTGAGATAGTCTCGATTTGACGTCACCAATTGCTATAACGATACGAAGACGAAGAGAAAACTTGGTTTGAAATCGGCCCTAAATAAATTCAATTAAAATATTTCGAAAGAGTAGATGTTAACCATCCTACCGACTTACCATTCAATTCTGCTGCTTTTTGAAATAGTTCCACGTATCTATCAAATTTCCTTCTTCTCATTTTACCAGCCTTATCCCGCCATTCTTTCCAATACCACTTTAATCGTTCCTCATTAATATCAAAGTACAAATTCATATAGATATCAGAAAAGCGAAGATTGCACTGATTTGAGTTTTCTTCGGGATCGGGGCATACTTTTATTTGCGTATGAATTGTAGACGATTCTGCAATCAAATCCTCCATTTCGTGTTGCTCTTTATCGGGCAGAATGTGGTAATCCTTAATAATCAGAAGTTTGATTTGCCGTTTTAGATCCTCATCTGTAAAATGTTCATAAGGATAGCTTTTCAATTTTTCGGTGAGATTCGTTAGAAAGTAGTCAATTTCCGCGTTCTCATGATCTAATCCAAGTTTGTCAATAAATGATATTTTGGAACGATCTTTAAAATTCAGTTCTGCTTCCCAGTCTAAGTTTTTCTTGATGGTAGGCATAATTTCGTTTATGTACTTTCGAGCAGCTTCCTCAGCAGCAGAGAAATTCGCATTACCTCCTTCGTTCAGAATGTTGCAGTAACAGAATGAGATCTACATATGAACTGTATCAAAAACTTTTTCAATTTAAAACTTGAATACTTACCACAGTCAGAAGAGTTATTAGAATGGTAAAGCCAGTATTCATCTTTCTGCAAAGATAAATTCGATTTGTACAGTAATATAGAATTTTAACACTAGGTTTACGGACGTTTCTTGTATACCTATTTCTACGGACACCCTTCAAATTGACGGGCGTAAAGGAAACCAGGTATTTGCTTGGAAAAACCCCGATTACTTTAATTTAGGAACGACGACACTATTAACAGACTTAATATACGTTAATTAAATCTGTTAATATTGCTAAAATAAATATGTATAAACTTTTACTATTAATACATTTATTCAGGGCATTTTTTCCAGACTTATTCTATTGTATATATTCATTTTCCACAAACGTTCTGCTTACACTTTATACAAGTATTATTACTTCTATTTTTATTGCAATAGCCGATTTGACATGACTGACGTATTTGCGAACTGCTAGTTGATGGAAGATGAATCCTTGATTCGTTTTTTCTTGCATCTTGTCGATAAGTTCCTCAGGCAATTGAAATATGAAGCCTTTTCTGGATACTTTCGAACCAGCATATTCTTTGTATAATATCTAAAATTTTATAACTGCCAAATCTAAAATATTATAAAAAAAATCCTGAAGAGGCCACCGAAAGGACCCTGCTTTTACACTGTATTTGTGCGCCAATTGATCGACTCTATCTACTGCAAAGGTCTTATTTGCGGGATAGAGATGTAAAAGTACCGGAAAAAGCCGCTTCTTTCGGTTTTTTTTCCAATTTTATACTGCTTTTTTCATAAAAAGCCGGCTTTTTTCATGCTTCAATCTCCTGTTTAAAAAGCCTGGTATCATGGTTTTTTACGGCTTTTTATCCTCCGATTGTTGAAATTATAAGGGATTTATTTGTATATATTTTATATAACCTACTCGCATATTTATATTAATATTTCTATTAGAGCTCTGATTTATACACGTGAATTGAACTACACGTGTACATGAACGTTTGAACTTGGGTACAGTTCGCTTTTAAAAGTACGAACCCGAACTACACGTGTATTAAAAACACGAACCTTGAAAACTACACGAACCTTGCAAAAGTTCAAACACGTAATTTACTAAGGTTCGTGTAACTCATGTTTTGCATACGCCGTTCTAGTAAGATTCTTACTTTTACATTCAGTGGGAGGTTGAAAAATACAAGATGTTGGAATATATGATGTGTGAAATGAAAGAAGAAGATTACTTCTATGCAGTAGTGTAATAATAAATACTTGTTGCAGGGTGAAGGGGTGGTGGAAAACGCAGTCGAAGTCTAGGAAGGGTTATATCTCGGAAACCAGACAAGATAGCGGCACGTGTGAGGTCTCAAATGAAAGGGGAAGATGAGCTCTATGAGATTGTTCAACAAGATGTGATGACTTCAGAGTGAGCAGGTGTCAAAACGCGCAGTTTAAAGATAGAAGGGGCGAGATATAACCCTTTCTAGACTTCGACTGCGTTTTTACCATGCCCTCATCCTGCAACAAGTATTTGTTATTACACCACTGCATGGAAGTAATCTTCTTTCATTTTACACATCATATATTTCAATATTTCAAATACCTTAAAAAGAAGACAAGTGCGTGTCGGGCCACGCGCAGTGTAGGGTTCCGTAGTTGTCCGTCACAATATGCGGATTTAGAAGGCGGCTTTTTGTTTGATACTATGAACATATTAATTGAGTTCACGGTTTAACGGCTAATAACATCTACAGGGGCCAGTATATTGAATCGAATCGAAAATTTTTAAACTTTCAAAACGCAAATCGCAAACTTACAGGTAGCATTTCGAGGCACATCCGAACAGCATCTGGACGCTCGCGCTTATGAGCGCAGCTGCAGCTCGATTTGTTACTTCTACTCCCCCCGTGTGCAAGCCCCGTACCAACAAGCGCCGCCCAATCCAATGCGTTATTCGAATGTAAACATCGTTATTAGTTTAAGAATTATTATTATTAAGGATGTTATGATTTTATTTTTCCATAATTTTACATGATTCATAAACCTATATTTACTACCTGTTTTACACAAGTAACAACTTCATTTAAGTAATTTTCAATGGAATTTGTGCGAAATTTTCCTTTAACTTGTAAAGCCTGCTTAACTGTGATAGTTTTCCTTTAACTTAGTTATATATACTACTGCCGTGAATTTTTTCACATTTCCAGAAATAACCGTTTAGCTGGCAGGGGGGTGGGGGCACTTGACACTAACAAAAATTAGCACTTTGAAGCTTAATATTTCGAAAACGGATCCCTGAATCGAAAAATGATTTTCACACACCCGCAATATTTTTGAACGACCTATCCAACGACATCCCACACCATGGGATAGACGAGAAAAAAATATTCATCCCCACTTTACGTGTAGGGGTGGTACCAAAAAAAAAAATTTTTTCAAGATTTTATTTTACCACTTTGTCGGCGTGATTAATATGTATACCCATGCCAAATTACAGCTTTCTAGTATTAAGAGGCTCTGAGCCAAGCCGCGAACAGACGGATAGACAAGCCGAAACTCTAAGGGTTCTTTGTTGACTGCAGAACCCTAAAAAGGAAGGACGATTAAATTATATTTTCTCCTTTGCTTCCTATCAACGTTATAAGAAATTGCAAAACCTCTAGTTTCAAATTATTAAAGCAACAAAGTTTTGAAAGCCCTTTTCTTCGTTTGTTTATTTACAGGAAAAAAGCAAAAAGCGGTTTTGCTTTCAATGGTACAAAACATAAAAAGCCGAAAAGACCATAAAAAGCCGTGATGTCATGCTTTTTTCTTTACTCGGTTAAAGCATGAAAAAACCCTCTTTTTATGAAAATAGCTGTAAAAAAACATAAAAGCCGTAAAAATTGAAGAAAGCAAAGCTGTATTTTGCACTTTTACACTTTGATGGGAAACACGTCACACTCAAGGAGCCTTGAGCGGTGGAATAGTGGTATTTTGATCCACAAATTTAAATGAGCTGTCAGTGTTAATTTCCTTGAACTTGTTACTGTCAACCGCTACTTTTCGAGCATTGATGTGGGTATCAATGGCAGTTAAAGGTAATCATCGAAGTTTTCTCTCCGTTAGTTGCGGATGAGATACCTTCCCGTTAAATTTATAATAATTAAAACCACATAGCTAATTAATTAATTTAAATGGATCAGAAATTATATTTAACTACGAATTATCTCGCGATACGAAAATTTTGGAAATGGGTTTGACATTATGGCAGCAGATTCCAAATAATTCGAAAATCAATATTATTATAGTTTCTTCGGGAACAGTGGATGAAATTGTGAAGAAAATCTACACAATTTCTTAAGGAGAACTTGACTTAATTATTATTCACCCGCAGGCATAAAAGTTTCGGGAAAAAACTTGTCCGGAGACTTGTTATGCCCTCCCGAGTACACATAGCTGGAGAATTCATGCATAACGTTGTGTCCTGAAAAATTCCGCTCCAATAACTCCAGCAAAACGGCTCTTAATATTCGCCATAGAAATTTAAAATACTTCACGAATGAAAAAACGGTGTTATAAAAGAGAAAAACTTTTAGTTTCAAATAATTAAATAACATTAAAATTAGTCATTTAAGAGTATTTTTAGGTAGAAGTAGACGAAAATTTTGGGACAAAACCGAGAACCACATGTGAGACTTGACGAAAGCAACTGCAAGGGTGTCGAGAAGATTACCTGACACGGTTTCATTTGTTAGTTAATGTAGCAATTTTATGTTTATGTTCGGACAGTAAATATTTTCCACTTTTCCATACAAAATATTCATATATTTCGCGATCAAACTTAATTAAGTCCGGATATTTCCATAAGGTCGAAGGGAGGAAGAGTAAGGTGAAAAAAGACCAGTCGTTTCCCAGGCTTTTGAAGAAGTTTCACTTAAAGCGAAGGAAAGATCATATTGCGAAGGTCATATTTAGTGAAACAACCACAATTGCAATGTGCTGCGGATGTTTATGGGAATGGTCGTTATCTTATGATGTCCTCGTAAGGAGTTGGAGTTATAGGCATTTTACAGGTTCATAGGATATAAAATCTTTGGACACCATTTTCAAGGAGAAGCAATAATTTGAGAGAGGGGCGGGGGGTCTCTGAACAAATGCTGATCTCAGGATACTTCAAGGATCGGTTGGTATACCCCATATCGATTAATTACCGGACACCCTCTATACAAAGAAAAAGAGAAAGAAAGAATGGAAACCCGAAATAAGGCTGCCATATGAAAGTTTTATTTTCTAAAGGAGAAAATGTAAATTTTTTTTTCATAAGTTTTTGCGATCGTCGTGAAAATATGCATATATAGGTTTTCGAGGTCGCTGATTGAGAATCCAGTGGGGTTTCTTAAATTCAAAATGGCGGATCCAATATGGTGGACAAGATTTTTTAAACGTCAGTGGAATGTTGGCAAAAGGACGGATGTATAGGTTTTTGGGTCTGATGATTACGAATTTAACCCTAACGCAAAAGAATTCAACAAGGAGAAACAATTATGGCGGTCGTAAATGTTAACTTTTTCAAGATTTCCTCCATCATCATGAAAATAAATCCATATGGGTTTTTACAGGCCGCTGATTTCGAATCTGGAGTCAAATTTTGGAGGTTCAAAATGGCGGGTCCAATATGGCGGACAGGGTTTACTACAGGCCAACGGAATATTCACGAAATGGCACGTTAAAGCTAATAGGTGCGTCGACAGGTTGCGAATAGTAGCACTGCCTGCAGATTTGAAGGTTAGCTGCGAATTAATAAGTAGTCGTGGACAATTAATTACAAACACATTATTTTCTTTTCTTACCTATGTATAGGGTACAACATAATTGGTATAAACCAATTATAGCTTGCTTCCTTGTTGAACTTCTTGTTGCTGCAATTTCGTGAGAAATGAAATTTACCTTTCCAAAGCCTACTACCTTAAGCTCAGACACATTCGATCCGTACTTAAGTAACACCAAATTTCTGTCCGCGTAATATTTGCCAGAAGTAATTTTATACCAACTTAATCTTTAGTAAAATTAAAATTAAAAAAATTTTGGTAGACCGAGGGTCACATTAAAAAAAGTTTAATAATTCGAGGGGCGCATTTAGAAATTTACTACAGTTATAGATTTTAGGCTAGAAAATAGTTGTTAGATTAAAGATAATGGAAAAGCTGGAAAATGCTGTTGTCTAATATTAAAAGTTAAGTAGTAATTTTTTTATTTGTATTGGTTCTTGAAGGCCCTATTGGGCTCTCCAACAATAAAGGGGCCTAGGTTTTGAATGTAAAGTAATCCACAAGCACTGGGAACCAAAAAGGTCCCCTCTTACTACATTCTCGGGGTGCTAGGCTGGAAGGTAAGAAAAAATACGTGTTTAGGACAAAAATAGGGAGCAAACAATTTCCGATACAATGACGTGGGCGAAAAGGCCAAAGCTAGAGAGCTCTATAATCGATCTAGAAAAGGAGAAGTTAATGTTAAAAAGAAAAGTGATGAATACAAAAATGCCCCGAAACTAATACAGAAAACAATTGAGGAGGTCTCAAATAAGAGCTTGGAGAAGATACAATGAGTATAGATAGAAGATATAACAAAACTACAAAAAGTGCTCCATAAAAACCACCCTAATGCAATAGGGCTTTATAAAATTCTGAAGGGAGTTACAGTGCCAGCGGTGAAGAAACATTGGTATTACTTTTATAGACACACTTCGAGGGCTGCAGTTTAATTGAAGATAGTGAAGAACCTGATTAAAGGTCTGTATACACGTAACTTTACAGAGAAAAAAAAATGATCTGTTCACTCTTTCAAAGCGCAAAACTCTCCAGAAGAACATAGCATGTTGCCTTTGTTGGAATAAAACGCTAATACTAACAAAACTTTTTAGAGCTAGTTACGGTTGGGATATATACCTAAAGCATGGAGAGATGTGAGGGTGGTGGAGCGTTCCACAGCCCAATTCAAATTATAACGCCCAATCTCATTGTGGACAAGGCTTCTAATATCGATTTTCTGGAGCACGGATGTAATGTTCCGATTCCTTGCATATCAATTTTTAACCGTGATATTCGCGCATCAAGCCGTAATCTTCTATCTTCTCCTAGCCTACTGGCCGCAAATATTAAAGTAGAATGTGCACCAACACCTTTATTCGATCTAGTATTCCCTTTACCCATTTTCATTTTCGTTTTCGCCTAACATTCGCGTTCCAATCTAATATTGCAATACCGGATTTTTGTTTTTTGCCGCCAAAGGCAACCTTTATTATCGCGTTGAATTTTATAGAAGTTTTCTATATTTGTCTCGGTAACGGTATTTTGATTTCTACATTGACCATCTACCAAAATCTTGCTTCACTAATAAGCGAATAAGTGAATGATCTTTTAAATACTTTTACTTCCACTTATTAACCTTATTTTACAGAGGTTTGTATCTTGTTACAAACATCCTTTTTACGTTATGTTGAGGAAATAATTAAAAAAATGTGTACATGTTTTGGAAGTTTTAAACGGTTTTTATGAATGTAGATAACGCTTTCGAATATATCTTTATCAATGACCCCAGCTTTTAATAAAATCACATAAATATTAAAACCGTTATGATTAATCATTAGTTTAATCATATTTATGATTACAATATTCACACACTATATTTTCAACACAATAACTATATTCTAATAAATTAAAAATTCTATTTAAACACCTTTGATTTATTCAGCAGGATTGATTTCAATTAGACGAGATCTGTGACGCTAGACGTAAATAGTACTAAAACAAGAAAAACTCTATACATTCACAAATCGTTGCGAAGAAGATAAAACCCGTCAAAACCATTTTTTTTAATTTCTAAACACAAAATGCCTTTTATCAACAGCATATTTTTGCTCTCGCATATCAGCATAGGCTGTTGATTGAGTGATGAACTTCTTTGACATATTGCCAGCCAAATGTCATATTGTCGAGATAACAGAAAACTTTAAAAGTTGTGTCACCAATTTGGTGTGATTCTGACCAATCGCATTCGAAATTGATAATTCTTATCGGAATCGGTGGACACGGATCGGTTAAAACGTATCGCCAACTGCACCTCTTTAAAGCTTATTATTTGCTTCCGCAAAATTTAGTGTATGCAATACATCAGCGTAGACGTGGTATTGGTAGACAAAGTCTATCTGCATACTAATAGTTACATCTTTTACAGTATTTTAACTCAATTTGTTGCCTATTGTTCTTAGTTAAATCCATGAAAGTGCAGAACCCCAATTAATACTAAATTTTTGCAGTTTTAAAAGCAGACAACCGTGTGAACAAATTGCTGAGAGACTACTTTTATTGTTTGTTGATCATGTCCCTTAATTTCAGCTTGGGTGGGGGGTTTAGAAAGAAAATTATTACCTTTACCATGTCCCTGGGATATTTCCCTAAGGTCAATTAGCTTCCTAGGGCTTTTTTCTAATTCTGCGAGAGTCGAACACTTACATAGAAGGGTATTTTTTTGTGTTTCTCCTATTTCTTCTTCTACTACGACCCGAAATAGTCACTGTCAAACCATCGCACATAGGGGTATTTTTTCGATCTAGACGGACAAAATTATTTTCGTGGTTAAATCGTTCCTAAACATGAGTTTTTATTAATCCGCGGTAATTTAAGTGATTAGAATAAATTCTAATTAGAAATACAACTATAAAATTTTAAATTGTTTGTTTTTACGAAATGTAGATATACTTAAAAAAATGGTCTCATACCAGTTAGGAGCGGGACTCTCGAAAACTTTCTTGCAAATTGTTGACGGTATAGTCTGAAATGTTTATTTCGTGCTTCAGCGGCTTCCTCGGACAGTTGACCAATTGGAAGTAGGGCGTTTTCGATCACAATAGGTCCATGGATTAGTATCTTGTACAAGGTGTGTGTCATGGGATGGCATGGATACAGTTGGACGTACAGCTTTGCGGTTCCATTGCAGTAAACAGTGAATTTTTTATGTTAATTTTGTGACCACTCGATATACATTCCAGAATTACTTTGAAACGGGCTTGGGTACATCAACGATCAACCCCATTTTATTTCTAAAATTCTGTTGAATTTCTGTTTTCTTTTGCTTGACAATGGCCTTTTCATTCTCTGAACGTAGTTGCCATTTTTTAACAGGAATTTTGTACGCCAAGTGTAAAAGACTTTCAAGGAGACAGATTCTCGCGTGCAGAATTGACAATCCAAATTTAAGCGTACCTGGATTGACCTCTTTCCACTTTGACAGGTTATTGAATTCTTTAGATGTAGTACCACAAATGTAGCATCTCATTGTAGACATTGTTCCCGTGGCAGCATTGCACACCTTGGCGTCTATCATGGACAAAGTGAAGGTTTTCGTTTGGCGTCCCGCTCCTGGTCGAATGACAATTCTTGGAATTGTAAATATACCTTCAAGCCAAACATTATTTTGTTCTATGAACACATCTTCCTTTTTATGCGCTGCGATCCATCACCGTTTTTTTCGGTCTTAAAATGTCAAAAATTATGTTTAACTTCCTTTATTTGTTCCTGTGAATAGTCGATTATGATGACAGGTAATTTTCCACGAAGTCGAATTTTTCATTAATATTGCGAAGATTTTGCTGGTGCATCATATCAAATAAGTGTCTACGAGACATTGTTTTGATGCCCGATGATCCTAGCAACAGAATTATCTAGAAAAAATAGAGAAACTTAGTGCAAAATTTGTGTTTTTTACTATATTATTTAAGGGGACTTATCTTCAAAAACCACGCAGATCCGCGGTAAATTCTTACATCATTGTTAAGTAGGAACTTAAGCTTCTTTATTACTATAAACATCTTAGTCGTGAAGCTCCGAGAAGTGTAACAAAACACCTCGTGTTTCTAAAATTTAACAAACAACATATGATTTCTTTTTAAATAACGATATCGCAGTGAAATTGCTTCCAGATTCAACGAAAATATTAAATCCCTATTCACATACTTACCTGATTCACCAATATCCATCCCTTAACTATTGTCGGGGAAAAAATACAGCCAATCAACATAAAGCAGAAAGCACACAGAAAAGATACGTGTACCTACAAATGCCGACTAGCCGTACGGTGTAGTAGGGACGCGGAGCTAGGTACGGAAGGTAGGCTGTTGTTCCCCTGTTATTCCCCTATGCCATGCACACTTTTTTTGTAACTGTGTTAACTTTTAACATAGGGGTACTATGTGCGTCGTCAGCCTAACAACGCTTGTTCGAATTCGCCACAGAAATATCGTTGCTGTACTAATATTGTAACTGAGTTAGGTCGATTTTGATGCAGTGCAAATGATAACATTCATTTACTTAAAATTTATCTTTAGAAAAATGTAACTGGATGTAGGCTTTCACCAGTCCCGGTGGTATACACACTTACAGTGCATTTGAGCAAAGCCTTCGAAACTACAAGCTATGAACTGTACAACCCCAATTTCCCCTATCTGAAAGCATTCATAAAAATGGGTTTAATGTTCCTGCTCTTTTCCTTATTCATGGCTTGTGGTTTAGTGGGTTTTGATGTGAATAATGCAGGGCCAAACTTCGTCTGACAAGCCTGTAACACTTTTTATTTTTCCCAAGTTTCTGTTACCTGGGACATACAGGAGAGTGATTTCAATTTCAGTGATGGTAAACTTTTTTTATTATAACGATCCTAAGTATATTGACACGAAAAAAGCCATCGTCTGGGACTGGAGTGATTTCAGCCGATCTTCGCAGGCGCATGCGATTTTCACTAGATAGCCAGTTGACTATTTATGTCTGCGCCGGCCATTGCCATATCTTCTGGTTGCGCTCCAACCTGGAAACAATATCAAAAAGGATCGGCGATAATGCCAGAACCTCCATAGTAAACTTGTGTTTGTGATCGAAATGAGGCCTACAGTACAGGCGTAAAATATGGGTAGTATGGGAGGGGGGCTATTGTGAAATTTTTAATTTTATTAATTAGGTAAACCTTAACCCTTCGACACATAATGAGCTAGATCTACGCGAAAACATATTGGATTACCCGGGTTTCCACATACAATTTATACGAAAACTTGTATTAAAAATTAGCTGCGCAAATGTTCTTGGATACCCGGGTATCTCATTATGTGTCGAAGGGTTAATAGGAAATATTGCGAATAGCAGATATGTAAAAAACCAAAAATGTAATTCTTAAGATTTTATTTTTGCTCTCCTCCAATATTTTGTTCAGTGTCAAATGATTTCCCAAGTTGCATAGAGGAGTGATTCCTACATTTTGGCACAACATACTTCATAATCAAATTTGGTGGGTTTAGTAACAAAAACTGTCGAAACCTGAAATCAACTGGACTGCTCCGAGAAATTGCAAAAAATATGCAAGTAGTTAGAGCTAGTTGACAAAATCCTTACCTCTGCCCTCGGTGACACTAGTGAAGGCAGGATGTATACAAACTGGCGAACGTAAAATTTGTCAAACTTTAAGACGGAAAAGCTTTAAGGGAGTATTGAGATATAATACTTGCGACTGTAAAAGATAGTGTGGATCTACAGCGCTGGGACTATATATCTAACAGGACTATATCTTAACACTCTTTTTTCATCCCAGGATTTTCCGGCTTCGCAATTCCCGAGGGTCGTGGCTTCCAACAGGGCCTTGGTAGCCTTGACAATAGATTTTTGAACCTCGACCTGCCCCTAATTCTACCGTTTCTAACACATACTTTTAATTATATTTTAACTACAAACTACCTCATAATATCCCTTCGAAACTACTAATTACAGGGCCATCAGCATTCTATAATTTTTGTATAAGGTTTTTGAAAGAGTGGTATATGAGCAAATACCACTGGTATTCGCTTCATTAACACGTTCACGCCGGCACTTTATTAGTAAGAGAGCTTTCTCATGTTGTATTTAGTTTATTATGTAATTTTCTCTTAAAGTTCTCGCGTGTACCACCGGTGGTACATGCTGGCGTGAACGTGTTAAACTTAGTCTATGGTTAAACGCAATGGGGTGGCTGGTGGCTATAATGCCACGGAAAGTACTTTATAATAAAGTGGAATAATTAGTACCATTCTTTACATTTTTATTAAAATAATGAACGTAAAATTTTACACTTAAAACTAGAATCATAATATGTAATAAAGAAATGATTTTATAATGCTTTGTCATTCAGCATTAATCTTTTAACCCTTGTTTTAATATAATTTCTGTTTCTTGTAAAGAGCGGTATCCCATTTTATGTTCAACATTGAGTTCAAGGCTCATTGAATGTTTTCTGCATAAGAAACATTTGACGAAGTATTCGAGTTAGGAAAAAAGAAATGGTAATGTGATATTAAAGAATATAAAATCTGTAAAATAACACTGAGCATTGCATTGAACAAATTTCAATACGCTACCATTAATGCTTATATAAATTTTGTTGGGTTAAGTTGCTATAACGGTTTTATAACGATGGCAAAAACACTAAAAAAGCTGAAGAAAACAATGCAAGATAACTCTGCATTGAAGAAGAAAGAAAAAAGAACGGCCTTTTTAAAATTAGATTAACGAACAGCACAAATATAGCACCTCTCCGTTTTGTATTAATTTCTTGTCCAGATTTAAATGAACAAATTATTTTCATTATCTATCTAAATTTTATATGTTATGACTTACGAACACAAACGAAAGCAAAACAAATCTGGAGTGACCTTTGTGTTTTTTTGTTATAATTTGCTTATGCTTGAATTTACTTTACGATTTGTTTTCATATTGTTCGATGATATTCTCAAAGTTATTTGGGTAGATATTTTAGAAATTATCAAAAATTATGTAAAATTGTGTAATAAATGTTCGAATTATCTCTTTAAAGGTCAGAAATCAAATCTCCGACCTTTACTTGTACAAAATATTTTTCATGCATTTGGCTTCGTTTTGTAGCTGATCGCCAGTCTCAAGCTTAAGTACCGAATTTTTTAAAATATTTTGGCAGTTTCAAAATTTATCAAAGATTTTATTTTTGGAAACTCTATGACTTTGAAGAAATTGAAATTTCTTATAAATCTAGAAGCAGACATTGTAAACTTATCAGTTAGCCGTTGGGTATACGGCGAAGTAGGACTTTTTCTGTGATATCGAGTGAATTATTCTTTTGAAATTTATTGTTGTTGAAGACATAACTATAAAGAGTGAGTCTATTTGAAGTTTTAAGTGACTAATACTAGACTAAAAGTACTTTATTAAATACGTTTAGTTGTAATTACTAATGAAAAAAAAAAAAGTTATATATTTTTGGACTATGCAAAATGTCCCAAAATTTTTTAATATTGGTGGAAAAATAACCATTTTAAATGCAATAAGCGGAATTTGCAATTTTTGGAATTTATACTTGCGTGTTCCTTTTTGTAGTTTTATTGATAACTGTGTGTGCTGATTAATATCATTAGATGAAATCCGCAATAAATGTGATAGATAGTACTAAATATACACAGAAAGAAATTTTGGAGTTGATTCAAAAAGCTCAAAGCCGCATTTCTTAATGATTGAAAAAAAGTCTAAATGGTTCTACATTCAAGAATTTGACATGCGACCAAAAAACAAAATGAAAGTATTCCTAGATGTTTTTGTTGGCACTTGATGGAACATGTTGGAATTATTAACCATTTTTTAGAATATTTTTATGAAAACACTTTAATTAGTTCCACAATATTTATTGATGTAAAATATGCAATTTTATTCGCGACACGTTTCGCCTTCTAAGGGCATTGTCAAGCTAACTAACTAACAGGCCTTTACAAAATCGTGATAGATCTCCTCAGAAGTACATATGTGTACAATTATCTACAAATGTGGTGTTTACAGAAATTTGTTTTTATTAAAGGACTATGATTAGTGAAATATGTTTCATCATTGACCAATAATGAACCGCTTTCCTTTTCTCCTTTAATTTCCAGGGTCTAGTACCGATCTAAAATTTTTACTCTCTGCATTAATTTTAATTTGTCGGTTAATGTTGTGTGTCCAGAGTCAATAATATGTTTACTCAATCCGGACGTTAACCGATTATGTCTAGCCGCAGATACATATTCGGTAAATTTTGTTTTTATTGATATTTTTGTTTTCGCCACATAAATTGCTTCACAATCATTACAACTAATGCTGTAAACTCTACTTTTTTCAGTTGGATCTATCTCTAATTTTAATTTTTTATTAATTATCAATTTATTTGTTGTTCTATTTGTGAAATAAACTGGCTGGAAAATTACTTCAATGTTGCTCGGAGTGAAACTTTTATGTTTCCTCGTCGAAATAATTAGAAAAATATTATTGCTAAATGTCTGATATTTAAAATTACCAAAAAAAACACTACACTGAACTTTTTATATCTTTTTATAATTTTAAGCGTTTTGGAATACAAAACAAAAAACGAAAGAGTTCGCTTTTATAGCGACAGCTTTCAGTAATGATTACTCAGATATTAACTCCCAGAGTGTTTAACTTATGCCCATATTACTGAATTTTGCTACATTTTTTCGAATTAGGATCTCATTTACATAGTAAAAGTAACAAATAATTATATTAATCGAAAGTAGTAAAGAAAGTCGATTCTGAAATGGCAAAACTTGTTAATAACTGTATTGAATCCAGGATCATTTCAAATGTACCTTTTCAGTGGAGGTTGGAACTTTATCGTGTGCACTACTACTGACGAAGTCGCTTGGTTATTTTCGTTGCGCCATTTATAGATAATTACTTTCTTTTGAAAGCATTCAGGAAGGCTTCTTACGTGATGGTAAATTTCAAAGCATTTATTTTAACCATCCTGCGGTATTGGCACGAGAAAAGCTAGTGCGTGGGACTGGAATCGAACCAACGACCTCCCGATTTACGGACGGATGTTCACGGTAGGTCGCTGGTTCGATTACAGTCTCATTCACTGTCTTTTTTCCTTTCAATATCGTAGGATTGTTAAAATAAACGCTTTGAAATCTACTATTACTTGAAATTTGCATTTCTCGATCCTATAACTTGTTTCAAAAAGCGATTTTAACCAGCTTCGCTTGATTAAAATAGAAAACGTTTACTCTAAAAGTGATATTTTATCTAAAATCTATCTCCCGAACTATGTATAAATGGAAAATATTTGCATTTCCTCTCGATGTTGAAATCGAACTTGTATGTCGAGGGCTTATGGTGAAAGCGCACAAAAAACAAATTTGGAAAATTTTATGCTAGGGTAATGTAATTTTTATTCGTCTTCCTTTTTATGAAATAAAAAAAATGTTATCCAAAAATATGGTATTTAGGATTTTCACCATAAGCCCTCGATGTGCAGAGTTTGTCTACAATTTTGCCCCCCCCTCTAGATAAATTCCTATCGACGCCCATGATTCCACTAATCATAGTCCTTTAATAAAAACAAATTTCAAATTTGTATACACATATATTCAGACTAGATATATACATATGTACAATGCCCTTAGAAACCGAAGCGCGTTGCACATTTTATATTAATAAATATTGTGAAACTAATTCGTGTTTTTATAAAAATTTTCTAATAAATAAATTTTTTTTCTAATTTATAAAAGTATTCAATTCGCTAAAAAGAATTTAATTTTATTGACATCCCTGCCACTTATTTTTTATAAACATACAACTAATATTTATAAAAACGACACAGCAACCATATAAATATTTACAAATTTTCATTCATGTGAAAAATGAGACCGTGTGTTATCAAGAAGTGGTGAAGGTTTCGCGGAACTTGAAGTGCCCTGAAAAAGAAAAATGCCACTTCGAGTTCCAGAAACTACATTCGCTATGTTCTCGTATTCACTTCTTTCGCATTTCGATTATACAACGCTACTTTATATAACTACGACTTACACCCTTTAACAGAAAATGATAGAAATTTCAGAATAGCGAAGCAGTTGTTTTAATATTGTATTTTTACAACACATTTTGCGAAGCATAGTCAATAGGTATAAAAGTAATAAGTGTTGATATTAAATAGCAATAAGTTTCATTGCAAAAAACGATAAGAATTTTCTCGTACTCTCAAGAGATGATTTCGTTTCAGTTTCATCATACATTCAAACTTATGTATGTAGCTCTCAAAAATTTACGTTAAATCTAATAAAAATTACAATACGAAAAATAAAAATAAATGTACTAAAATAAATGGTATTAGTGGCT